>JAODFY010027692.1:0-19595 GCA_027580055.1 Paracaudina chilensis | reverse complement strand
TATATATCAATTTGTTATGAACAAAGATTGTACCATATATTTGTATTAGCTATGTTTCTTAATACCTCAATACCATGTTTTCCTTTACATTTCTTGAGACATTTGAGTCATTTCATAGTCTCATATTATAACATCAACAATCATAATAATATTATCTTCAAATTTACGAGTCATATTTAATGCAAATAAAGATTTATCTTTATAGAAAATTATTAAATGAATTAGAATTGATTGAGACACTTTAAGATTATGTTTTTGATGAGCGTTAGCTAATTCAAGCTTTTAACAGTTTCTCTTTTACTTATCTTCTTCATTGATCCACAGATTGCAAAATAACCACCAAGACTTGATGACACCGACATTAAACAAGGACAGATAAGAATATAAAGCCTAGATTAATATGATCCGTTGATATATTCTAGAATTTCTAGAATCTCCGGATAAGAATATATTATAAAGACTAGATGAATATGATCCGTTGATGTCGTCAAGATTTGGAAAATATACATCCTGACTTGAAGACACCGAAATAAAACAATGATATGGCGTGTAAGACTATAAAACATAAATTAATATGATACGTTGATGTCTTTCAGAGTTACACCGCAGAGCTACACACCAAGAGGGAGGTGCACTGCACCAATTCAAGAGAAGCTGCACTAGGAGGGACGTATGTTGCACCAGGAGGGACGTATATTTCACCAGGAGGGAAGTGTATTGCACAAGGAAGGAGGGTGTATCGGAACCGAATGGAAGTACATCGCACACGGTGACAAGAACATTGCAACACGAGGGAAGTAATATACACCACATGGGATATGAAATACACCAAGAGGAATTGTAAAGGGAGAGATGTGCATCTCGGTTCTCTGTTTGTGTATGTATGTGCATCCTCTAGATGAGCTTATCTCCCACCAAGGCATAGGGTACCATTTCTACGTTGACGAAATGTATCAGAAGATCAATCTAATATTCCGCTACCTGTTGAGAAGCGCTTCGAATATACGAGATATTGGATGGCTCGTATAATTTTCTTCCTTGTTTCCTTGTTTTGTTTCAACTAAGAAATTAAATGTGAAAAATGTCATCTGTCAAAATCTGTTGTTCAATGCACAATTTCGATGCAACCTCGTGCGAGAAACTTTGGTGTAATTTATCACTCACTACTGAACAATTGCAAATGTCTGTAGAACTGCGTATATATTCGGAACATCAATAGAATTTGTAGAAGTTCCTTTCTTACTCGGACACCGAGAAGCTTATGGATGCTTTTATCATGTCCCGCTTAACCTCTTGACGTTCGCTGCTTGTGGGTTTACCCGCTACCACGTTGAAACAATTAGTTCTTTTTCAAAATGCTACTGCCCGTGTTGTTTCAAAAACGGGAAAGTTCGAACATATAACGCCAATTCTAAGAGAACTACACTGGCTTCCAGTGCATGTTCTGTAGTGTTCAGTTTAAGGTGCTTTTTCTTAAGTTGCTTTTAAATGTATGAATGGGCGTGCACATCGTTGTATTAATTACTCGAAAGGCTCAGATCATCATCAAACTGCTGATATGTTTTTTTTAAAGAAGATTAGATTACAATTTGAGCCAGTGTATCAGTTAAGAACCGTTGTTTGGTTCACCTTGACAGGAAAAGTGAAAGTGCAAGAATTGAAGACAGTCGGTCACTCTAAAGTCCCATGTGAGTTAGGTTGCTTACGTTAGGCCTTGTTACTTGGTAACTAGGGCTAGTCATGCATTGATACACTTACGTTAGGCACTGGTGTTAGTGGATTTCTCACCAAGATATAGCTGGGAGGAGAGAAGACAAGGAAATAGAAGAAACATGTGGGAATCTTTTTTTATAACTTTGCTTTGCTAACCTCAAAAAGACTCTATCAGTTTTTTCGTCATTATTTTCTTTAATTTTTTCAATTTTTCTCGTTTATTTTTATTTTGTTCTTTTTTTGGGGTGGGGTGAGCGAAATGGGGTTTTCACTTTTTGGTATGAGGCAATCGAGCACCTGCCACACCCGGGATGGGTGCCCGTCTTTCTTGAACATCAACAGCGGGCCCTCTCATATAGGTCCTAAACAGAGCTATGTACTATTACGGATGAGTCATCAAAAAATACTATTGCGAAATAATGTGTACTTTGGTACACATTATATATAATATTATATATAGAAATGGGGTGCTATCCTAGGTTATAGAATGTTACAGTGTTGTTAGTGTTACGGAGTGTTAGGCTAGTTAATCAAACTTTGTTACAGTTGATGGCAAAATTACCTTTCTATGAGATTTTCCTTCCTTCCGTGAATATAAGACCTGTTTATAAGCTCTTGTTTCAATCTGAGCACTGTCCAGGCTGAATACATCGTAACCTAAATGATCACTGAACGTAAACGATAACTTTAGTCATGGCTTTCTCAGTCTTGGTTACCAATTTGTATATTCCGCGCAACTACTAAGACCTATATGACAGCGCCCTCTGTTTATATTCGGTCGGGCGAGCATCCCCATTTATTGGTCAATATGATCATTCATCAATACTCAAAACCTACCGAAACCAATATGGTATATTTATCAATAATGGCGCAGCTGGTAATTAGTCATTAATCCAAAACAATCATTCTGAGATTTTGTGTTTCAAACAATGTTCAGCGATTTAGCATTAAGCTAATTAATGAGGTATATTAATTTCCTAGTCACATCACATAAATATGTACCTATCAATCACATACAAATTATTAAAGTTCCGAGTCTATAACAGGCTAGGAATTACTTAGTCATCGTTTTCATGTAATGCCTAAGTAGTCCCTAGCGTGTTCTATACACAATGTACACATTTATTTACAGCTATCCCACAAATTCCTTGCCAAAGATTATTATTGTCTTTGCCTCCAAAATACACAAAACATCACATTCAAGTAATATTAAGATGGGAATGTACACGTAATTATATCATTCTTATGTTTTCTTATTAATAAAAGATATAGTAAAATATTAAACTTATAGGAAAATTTTAAGAAAACAACACTCTCAATGGCGAAAGACCAATTACTATAGCGTTTTTGTGATTGTGATAGTATTTGTTGAAAATCAACAATTTATTAATAAAAATGTGATTTTCCAGCCACATATGTGGTGTAAAACATTTTCCAAAAAGTAACTTTGGCATACCTATTCAAATTAGTACCATCAAAAAGTTTGAAAATTTATGAAAGTATGAATAACAAATACTTTTGAATCTCAAGTGAGCTGATCACATCAAAAATCCAGGGACAATAATAGATTTAAAATGTAAATTGGCTTCAAAAATCCCAGTAACTCAGTGGCGTTTTGCGTCTAAGACCTTTTTAGAAAACAAAAATGTCACCCTCCCCTTAGACCCTTTCCCCGTGGTTTTCCCCCTCAACAAACTCTCTGGCCTCCCTTCTGCCCCACCAGATTGAAAAGTCTAGTTACGCCACTGCAGTAACTGAAATCATGTTATCGTGCATGAATTAATTATGTGGTAAATCAATGGCTCTAATCATGGGTGGATGTTGGTGAGAAGTAAGTTATCAGTACATTAGCCAACCACTCACGACGTTCTTATAAAAAGGTTTGGTTGATTATTGAAAGATGATGTCACCAGCTACAAACAGGTTTTACGTTTACTTTAATATAATGAATAATCACGTTTGAAACTATTGCTTTAACGAATTCCAATGTAAATAGGGCCATCAACTTTCTCCTTTCTCTGTATAGGCCTATTTGTTTGGCCACTACAGTTTCCGAATTTCTTACATTACTTTGGCTTTGTTGTACTGTTTATCGCATACCCGATATTTTGTTCCACTTTTGCAGTTTAGGGAGGGGTGAACAAAACCTAGCATGAAATTACTTCTCCATATAAGAAGTTTTCGATATAGCCCCAACTTGTATTTGTTGTACCCTAAGCGTTATCATCTTCGAATAAATGTGTTTGTAACAGCATAGAACTTCTTACACTTACAGTCTTATGGTTATTGATCTACTGTCACCATATCAAATGTTTGAAAGATATCAACAGCATACACGACGGATTAAATGAAGATTGTATCATGTAATTCTTCAAATATTCCTCAGACATATTTATAATACAGCCGATTTCATAATAACAATACAAGGAGTATTTTAATCATTACTAAAAAGTGAAACGAAAGGTAAAATCTCCTTTTGGTGAAACAAGGGTAATTCTTAGGGCTAAAAACCCTAATTATTGCTTTACCTAATGAATGCCGGATCTTCAAGAACACGAGCATCATTTTCTGCATGTTATGTGTTGTTTTCTATACATTTTTAATGTACAAAAATGTTGACAGTTAATTGTTCGATAACGTTATATGAAATAGAGTAGGGTTGATACACATTATCGTTGCATGAATGGGCTATGTCGTCCCACGGGAGGCGTACAATTTGTTAAGCGTGCGTGAGGTATAAGGTATGAGGTACAGGAACTAATATCATTAACATGACAGACCATACCCTGCCCTGGGGTTAAAGATCAACTGACACATTATAACTTTCTATATATTGTGTCATTTAACAGAGATTATTTGATTTGGGGTGTTCAGTATTTTAACATAATATTAAGACGATAAAGCCACTTTAAATAAAGTGTGGTTTAATAATAAAGTTTTACTTAAATTGTATATATTGTTACACATTTCATCATTAGCCAGCACGCGGGATATTTAAGAAAGTGACACCGACCGGATCGTCTGCTCTCATGCACCGGCCACACAAATCGATAAATATGCCACGGGAGTAAGACATTTCATCGTCCGACATTGAGAGTTTGAGACCCTGTTCTCATTTGTGCAAAGTGAAGTTTGTTTGTATAGTCCAACGTATGTCGACTACCATGACAAGCTAACACGTTTTGGAAGAGAAATGCCGGATCTTCAAGAAGACTAGCAAAAATATTTCTTATTTAACTTTTTTGCGTATTATTTCGTGAAACATACAAACCATGCAAAATAAAGAATTTTTAGATTCAAGTGACTTAGATAGTGTAATAATCTTGTAGATTACAGGAAAATCATTGGGCCGCCCTCAAATTTTACCTATGGCCCCTGCCCCTAGGACACAGATCACTAATATAAAAAAAAATCTGCACAGTTATGGTGCGTCATAAAATGAATCTTGAATCTTAAAATTAGTTGGGAATACTCAAATGTTATCTGTAGGTGTATATGTGGGGCGGAAGGGTCTACATGGGGTCCTCCCACATAACATTTTCAATATTTCCACACTACCGGATCTTATTTGCCAAGTTCAATATTGGGAACGCGAAGTACTTTTTAAACAATATCAAGTTCCCACCAATGGTGTTTTTTTTATTCTACTTTGCAAAGCTGCCACAGGAAAAAAGGCGACAAGTAGTGGCGTAGCCAGCAATTTGGTGAGGGTCCATGAAGCATTTCTAGTGATCACGGTCCTGAGGGAGGGGTCTAAGGGGAGGGGGTGTCGCCCTTTGAATTTTTTTGAAAAATAAAGCGTCCTCACATGCGCTACAATCTGGGTTATTTGGATAGGAAAATACCGATAAATTTTGAAGAAAAAAAATAACCTGCATGCTCTAATTCAGAATTGACTGTTGCATTGATTGTTGCTAAGTTAGAAAGGTTGGCCTACTTTTAAGCATTTGTGGTTGTATCATATTAAAGAACTGAAGTCTGAGGTTAATCATGCCTCACTATACTACATAATACCGGAAATGTCAGGCATTTTGTGGGATACAGCTCGTTTTTTTTTTTTGAAACTTACATATTGTATATAATTGTTGGCATCAGTGAGTGGGGCATGGACCAATGGCCCTAAATACGCCACATTATATAGTTTCAATGTAATCGGGAGGCGTACAAATTATTAAGTAATAATTATTTATGGCGGTGTGCTAGTTTTCCGCGTTTTATAACATTTTACTGTACTGCGATACGTTAACGCGAATGAATAATGCGTTTGCAAAATAATGTTATTTGCGTTTAGACGTCAATGTGTCCTCCAAGTTAAAGTGGTGCAAATGGTCCACATAAAATAGTGCAAGTATTGCTTGTCCGGGCATCCGTAAGCAAGCAATAAAAAGTTCTGTTACTCGTCAAAATAATTCGTTTATCGAATAAAATTGTACACATGTCTGAACAATCTCTGGTGGTATATAAGCGCTAACTGGTCCTTTCCCTTGCAAAATAAATAACCGAAAGAAATTTAACTTACAATTCAAATGGTAAGTTAATTTATTTATGTAAAAACAGGTTTTGTTTTCATCGTTGTTGAAACAACAATACTGAACAAAGGAAAATATACGTTTTCATATATGTTGGCGCTATTACACATTATATTTTAACTAATAATGTTGCAAATGGTACAAGATAAGCCCACAGAGCGAACTTGGCTTCCTTCTGCAGAATCACCGGCATGGACATAGTTACAGACGTACTTTATGAACGTCTGTGTAACGATGACATAGAACGCAGTGGGAAATACATGCCATTTTCTGCAGTAGGTCCGCCATATTGCACGCGCTATTCGTCCCTGTGCTCCGCCAGCTACATGTAGCGGGCACGGAAAACACCTCCAGGGGTTACGTCACATCGGGATATGTTCAGAAAATATATCCAAATAACATAGTGCGGGCGCAGTGGGAAATACTCTGTCATTTCTGGAAGAGGGTGAAAACCGGGCGGGTTTCCAGACCCGTTATAAATAAACGTTTTACAGAAGTTTGTTTCTTACATGAAGTGAATGACAAATCAATTGAAAGGATAAACAATTTATTCGAGAAATCTTATGAGAAATTAGAAAAGAAAACATAAAATAATGTATGTAATTTTAAGAAATAAATTTTACAAATTTTAACATCCAACAAATAAAAGTGGATAATATGTTTCTCCTAATTTTCAAAATATTATTTTCAATAGACCTATAAGTTACTTTTTAACACATAATTCATTGTGTAATGTTGCGGTAATGTTTTCATTTCATCGGTAGTGATGATGCTTCAGATATTTTGTACTGATCTTCATCATCTCATATACATTACCAGAATGAACGAATTGAAAGTATAAAAATTATCCAATATGCATCTGCATCTCTAACAAACTGACACATGCATTGTAACACCTGTATGATAAGTAACGATCCAAGTTTAGTATGTATTAATACTATCATACGTTTTACACTATCATAAGTTAGTTAACGTGTTAACATATAAGAACGTTAGTTATCGTTGCATGGTTGTACCCCATCATACGTTAGTTAACGTTTACTGAAATACGTATTGGGTGCAGTATAACACATAATTAAAGATAACATATGGAATAATGAAATTATTTGCCGCAGATATTGCCAGAATTTCCTTTGGGAGGTATTACAAATTCACATTAGGGCCCTAATTGTATGTACACCTTTATTAAGCAATTCATTTAAGTATGGAATGAGTAACGTTGAAAATAATAGCACTATACATATTTCACGATACAGGATTTTCAAATTAGAAGTTTATAGAACACCGAGCGACAATCTAAAAAGATTTTGTCAAAAAGCGATTTTGAAAATTCGCTTGTTATTATTATTATTATTGCAATAAAAAAAATCGTGATGCAATTAAATATATCCCTCTTATGTACATGACATTGATTGACATCTTAGCGCGGTGGTTTCATATAGTCCTAACATGCAAGTTATCATATATGTTGAGCCCCTGAGCTGTTCTTAACTCAATTAAATATAATTAAATGAGGTATCTTATGTGGGAATGTGATCATGTGGGCTGTCAACCTTCATTAAACCCAAATAAATGTAGTTGGTCACATTGTAGCGCAACGTGGTTGTAACGGAAATCTTGCTAACCCTGAACATAAATAAACTGGTTTAAATAACTACTTTGTACCGATGTCATTTTATAGTTTACGGAATCATTAACATTCGAAATGAAAGTTGTAAATCAGAAAAGAAAAATATACAGCGAGAATAAAATATTTATATGAAAAAAGATATGTACATTTAGACATAAATCTTGAGACCCATTCAAACATTGAAAAGCCAGACAAAACCCTCTGGCAATCAGAATGGTTTGTATGGTAGTATAATAGGTAAGTAAAAAATATATGACATATAGATTACATCGATTAAATTGTCTATATCATATAATAGGATCATCACTTCAACCTTAAAACCCACCATAACACTTGCTTCAGTTTCACCCGTGACTGGCGAACATAACTGTACCATGGCTGTAACCGTAGACTACACAAAACACTATTATACAATCAACCCACCGTAACCATATTAAAGCGTGCAAAATACAAAATTATAACTTGAAATACAATAAATCGCACAGGAATTAAACCTGCATGGATCACAAAAATCCTCATTTGATACATAAATATTGTCATTAAACCCATAAACCACACAATGTCACTTTAACATACAATTACACACATATACGCATTACACTTGTAGTAGATCACATTCCATTTTACCTGCGTTGGTTTGGAGACGTCCGGATCGACGTAATGGGTCGTAATAATGGAATGGTCCGCGGCCTTTGGCCTCACTTCTCTATATATAAACAGCCCACGCTAGTCTAGTTCTCTCTTTCTCCATCCAGTGCCGTGAACAAGATAAGCCACGTAAAACTTATTATTAAGATACGAACTCCCTAGCACTCGATTTAGCCTTAAAAGCACGCTACTTTAGAAATACTTTTCAAAGGCGTATACAGCGTGTATTTGCTAGCTTTATCATTCATAGTGCGTTATTCTGGGTTTAATAACTTAGTCGCGAGTTCTATCTATAGTTCGCTTATTAATATACCGCTCACGCGCGTGTCAGGCTTTACCGCGCATGGTATCAGTTTAGCGAACTTTCATTACGTGCAGTAGCAGTTCGTATATGCGTACTTCGTATACGATAGGTTTAGTATAGGCGTATATTGCCGTAGCGCTGCCATTTCAATAGGCGCGCGGGAACGAGATATATTTTATTAGGTCCATAGTTAATTAAATTACTTAATCGAGTATTTATAGGTGTGCTTGCGTCATTCTGCCTTCGATTGTCGATTTGCCGGCGGAAGTAAACCGCTCGTTCTGACACTTCGATCGACGTGCAGATTACAGGTACACCGCTATTAAATACTCAATTCGGCTTTCAGCACTAAATACTGCCTGACAGTTGTTTAATCAGGCGCATCGCATGCAGCGGCCATTCGCTGCCAAATTTAGCTTTTAGCTGTGTATAAATATAATATAGTTTTTATCATAGTAATTAATTAGGGATCAGTTAGTGACGGAGCGACAGGAGACCAGAGGAAATTTATTTTAAGAAGTAAGTACTTTTTTAAGTGTACCTACCACTGTATTTCCTATAAAACCACTGTATACTCTAGGATGATTACTTAACAATTACCATTTGTTCCAACATTTTACACATTTACCCCTGTTATATTCAAGCCCGCCCACTGAACTCATGATGGAACGTTCCGGACAGCAAAACGGGGATTCTCGTGACAAATATATGAGAGCGCAAATGCGCAATACATTCACGTCTTAGAAATTAAGATGCTTTAATTCAACGTGTTATTTTATACAAAACGCTAAAATTGCGCTTAATCGACACTTATGTTGCTCAGTTTTATCATTGCAAATAAGACTATATGTATTCACGTTTCCGAATCTTTCAATATTGTATCATTTTGCCAGTTAATTAGCAGTGCCTTTGCGGACAATTTTAGTAGGATGAAAGTAATAGGCTCTCTAATCGACCAACTTGATTTGGACAAGGTGAGATTGACCGATTCTCAAAGTCAAAGAGGCCGAAAATGAAGCTCAGATAACACTTTTGTTTTAGCACATGTCGGATGTGGATGCTCCCATGTTTCATCATCTAATGAATGACTTGGTTTGAGCTATGCTTCTTTTTCAGTGTATAGTAGTATGCTATAAATAGGTATAATATGTGTTGACAACATATTGTCTCGGGATGGTCCGCCAATGGAATAGGTACGGAATTTTAGTTGGCTATAATATTACGTGACTTTTTTGGGTACGAATTTGTTACCATCGGCCAGAGGTTAGCCCGCCAATATAAGGCCGATGCTTAGGCATAAAATACAATCACGCATGTATATAAGCGGATGAGGGGTTGTGTTTAAATTAATATCCTTTTATGTTCTGTACGCATTCGTCATTCGTGATATGAATCTGCTTTTAATCGTGTACAATTCAACCCCATATTCATGACGGATGCGTATCGAACATCAAAGGATATTAATTTCAACGGAACCCCCTCCCCACCCCATCCGCTTAATATATACATACATGCAACATAAATCTCATCTTGTCATCACGTTAAGAGAATGAGATCTCAGCGAGAGAAATTGAGAAGCTTCCTCCCAGAGTCCAGTCATTTCTCGTCTTATGTTTAATCTCGACCATCTTTAATAAAACATCCTGTCGTTTCGCGTCAAGGTGTCGCGAACTATTCCTGTGGCGGTTTATTTCATATAAGCCTACACGAGGTTCCTGAGGCGGTCCAGGTATCAAAGAGCATATACCGTGATATTCAGTGGAGTGAATCTGGACGAATACACATATTATGTAGGCCGCTACAATTCTCTATTTAATACTATAAAAAATATTGTACGGATAAAAGGTAAGTCAATGATTCGTGTTAACGTTATATTATATTAATTTTGTTTTCTTTCAGTTTAGAGAGAAACCGTGATTTAAGCGCCCACATTACATATACCTATTTAAAAAAAATATTAAATCGTTGCCACACAGTTGCGGAAAGTTCTTCTCACAGGTATAGGGATAATATTAAACTGTATAGGGCCTAGTTGTAAATTGTGTAAATTATAAATAAATGTAATAAATGACAAACGTTTTGAAAAGCATGTGTGTATGTGTGTGGAGAGGAGGGGTGTGTAACGACACAATGTAATTATTGACTCGTAATGAAATACCGACGTAATGTAATAACTTTTGCCTGTAATGTAATAAATGTTATGACGCGTAATGTAATAAAATTGACCCGTATAATGTAATAACCAAAAACCGACCCGTAATGTAATTAAAAAGTACACTTTATTGTCTGAAAAAAATATATATATATGCAAATGTATTGTACGTTTTATGGTTTTCACACTTGCGCTGAAATAAGTCCCTAATACGACACAATGCGTGCATGCAAGTGGTCTATTGCAACGATCGGTTCAATTGTATTTAACTTACCAAAGGTTCTGCACCACATAATTAAATACACAGAAAGAATATTGAGTGTGAATATTGAAGCTGTCGGAGGTTGGAGACCAAATTCAGTCATAACTTACATACTATATTGTAACGAATTACAATATATAGGCTCAGGATAAAATAAACAAAACGTCCCCTCAATTATAGGGAAAGTAACCTTACAATATAACCGGTCTGGTATAGGCTACATTTAGGCCACTACCGTACTTTTCCAAATAAATATCCAATACATCTGTAGCAAACTACAGATATAAAAAATACATTGGAACTAATAATGGATGGTTTAAGTGTAGTCGAAAGAAACCAACGGATCAATTTTGCCTAAAATTATATACCCACTTTATTCCAAACCAATTTTATATATTAAATCATCATTTCGACAAATTATGAGCGTTATTATCTAGTAGGTACATTTTGAAAAAAAAATCAATGATTTTCTGTTGCACATACGCTGCCTACGTAGGTAGGCGTATTTGGTAGACGCTTGGCCGCATGGGCTGAAATTCTGACAGCTAGTTTCAAACTGCGTTTGCTTTAACGTAGTGTATTAGCACGTATGTTCCTTAAGTTCCTTATATGTGTATGTGGTTTCCACCCGGACAGAGGTACTAATGCCAATAAGTTTTACAAACGAGTCACCACCAAATGTACCCGCTTAATTAATATATTTATACTACAGATAATTTCTGCCTGCGTACCAATCAAAATGCGGCCTGGGTTGTCATGGTTACCAATTCTGACGTCATTGGTCTTCCTATTTACTTTGTTAATAACGTAAGTATACGAGTATCTCACGTTACGTCACTGGACTTATTTTGTGCGGCAGCCTGGACCAAGGTGCGCCTGACGTAACTGAACCCATCGAATTTATTTAAAAGAATAAACAAACCCAACACGTAACCAGTAGCTTATATGAATGAGAATTGAAAGATACGCAGGACACTTAGATCTGCATCCCTATACCTTGTTCCTTACTCCTTTTTTCCAAGCTGACGTGAAGCCATTGTTTGATTCTTATCTGGCCTTCCATGAAATGCTTTGTATCATATCCGCAAAATGTTAAGTGTCTCATCGTATGTTCATTAATGTGTTCAGGCATATGTCCGACAGACAGACACACTCATATCCAATCGTATACAGGCATGTTAGACTACGCCCTCAACTAAGAAAACCCAGCACCTATATGGTCACCTTACCACTCACTTTTCCATTGACTTGTCACTACTGACCGACACAACGAATTCAGGGGAAGCCATTAATTATAGTACCGTATACTGAGTACCGTATATAGTGCTAACCGATTGCTAAAGTTATTACAATATCTCATCTGTGCTATGGGGCGATTTAATTAAAAAAATCAAAGCAGTGTCCGAGATAAATCAATTGAGAAGCTTCAATTGAGAAACCCCAATTGTAGATATCGGCCATTTTGAATCCCATACTCCTCCTACACCATGGGCTGATTACGAACTTCTCGAACCTAAGGCACACATTGAAACCCAAATTATTGTTGGCATAACTTGAAATTATCTGCCTGAGGTAACGTGCTGCATGAACAATTTCAAGTTCGATCAATTGAGCTCACATGGGGTCCTGTTGAAAAAATAGAAATAAGCTCATCGGTTGAACATTAATTGGAACACGTGGCGTTTTCATTTTGATAAAAAAGTCCTATATTTGCTGTTTCCCCCGCTGAAACTTAACGAAGTTCTTCTGGTATGATATTCCCAACCCCCACCCAACCAACCACCAATGATATTGAAAAAAAATTACATGATTTGGATTTGCTGATGCTCCTCGCTGAAACGTTGTGCTACTTTGTTCCCGCTTCCGGTGTACGACGCCACCGCAGTAATGTCGTTTAATCATTCTTCAGGTATGGCATCGGGGCTGGGCAAGGCCACATCCGTTATGTGCTTCCGTACATCAGTGACTCGGGGATTAGTTATCCTGAGAGCAGTCTTTTCAGTTTCCTGTTCGATATTGTTGCGATAATGAGTGAGTATAAGAGTATTGGTTATATATTACACGCATTCTACCCTACCGGCTTACCCTAGTTACGCTACAGATATATTTGTAATAATCTCCGACCGGTAAAATTATATCAGTTCAGTTATAATTTTAATCTTTAAATGCCGGTCCACACATTCAAACTTTGTTGAATCAAACACAGTGCATGAGTTGGAATTAAGTCCATGTCATAATATTTTGAATGTGTCGTTTATAAACCTTTTTGAACAAAACGTGCGGTTTGATCCAACACATTATGACCTGCATGTAGACCGGCCTTTATGGTATGTAAAGTCCACTTTGTAATGATTTGGTATAGGCTAAATATGATGTATTGGGTTGATGGTTCCGATAAAAAGGAGCTTTGTCGAAGTCTGGTTGAAGATTTTAGGACAACTTGAAACGTTTGTCATTCTTCTCCCAAAGTGTTCTGTAATGTTTGCGCCAACTCCTTCGTACACGGAGCTTACTTCAAGCAGATGAGGGCTTCGAATGAATCCAGGTCTCTTAGAAGTCTTCAAAACGTAAACAAGGCCTGTGTCATATTAGGTGGGGTCGCCAGCCTTGGTATTGCACTCGTTGCAAACTTTCCGGTAAGACTGGGTAACCGTGGCGTCGCCAAAGGGTGGGTAAGCCTATCCCTATTTTTTTTCTCGCGGCCGTGTTTCCCTCCCCAAGTAAGATTTGTGTTCCCACCCGCTGAAACGTTGTACTCCTTGGTCCCCCTACTTTTAAATGTCAGACGACGTCGCTTCTGGGTGTCGCGCCAATCTACATATGATGACGTAATCCAAGCGTCCAAGCCCCGCTAATAAAATCACACTAAATTGTGTTTGATGTTAAAGGCCAAGGTGACAATTATCAAATGGCAGCGCATTGCTTGATTGTCAGCGACATTCAAATTGCAATATCTCAGTAAGTTAACAATATTGTTGGATGATATTTGGGAAATGTGTTCACTACATGTTAGGAAATCATTTGATACCGTTATTCCTTTTTCAAAATGCCAGACTTTCTTTCTCCTTGAAACTTATACAGATATGTGAATCGTCTTCTGGGGCCCAATTATTACATTACTCTCCGGCGTCTCTGTCTATAGGCTACTGCTGGGTTAATTGATGGTGTAAAATGTTAATAGTCAGGTGGATTCTTGTATAGTTTTCAAGGATTTTGCATACTATAAATGGAGGTGGGGTATGCCTATAATGTCTTTGAAAGAGTAATCTGGTGTGATATTTGGGTAACTTTTCCTAGTTGTACATAGTTTTCCTCTTCGTGTATTGTTTGCACAGCTGGGTCAGCTTGGTTTCTGACGTCATGTGGTCAAATTGCTTATCGGGCGCGGTCTGAATTAGTACTATTAGTGACGTTAATCTAACCTACTTTTGACGGCATCTGTAGACTAATAATAATAATAAATAATCATGTAAATAAGTTGGCATAAATCACCCTCAATGGCACTATATCAGAGTTAATTCGGTTTCAACTCCCTAAGTGCCCCAAATTGCACCAATTGACGTCTAAATTAGCAACAATTTTCGCGGGCATGCCCCCGGTCACTCCTAGGGATCTCGTGCCTACAACTTAGACCCCAAAACATTTCTTTTTAAAACGTGCCTGTAATTATTAGCAAAATATGTTGATTGAACAATGTAGCGACTTGCTGAAAATACGGGTATTCGCTGATGGCCTCTCTCACCCAATCATGGCAAATACAGCCGATTTGTGCGTAACTAGGGGCGCTCGTATAAATCCTACTTAAAGTTAAATTTCAATGAGGTTCATTTGTAAAATCTGAAAGACTTCCATTGAAAGTTTTCTATGTTGTATCAACTTTTAAAATGTAGTTATGAACTCTATAGGTTTATCCCTATGTACATAACTAATGAATCTGTGGGATTTCTGTGACACACGATAGTCATGTGACTTTGCTACGCACCCAACTCCCACCCCCGCGCCCGGTAAATGTCAACCAGAAATTCCTGAAAATCATATCAATCATTTTTGTATTTACTCATATTTAATACATTTATTCCGTTCACTTTCTTTTTAACTGTAGTATGATGATGGTTTTGTAATCCATATTTTTGGGGCGCTGTTATGTTTTACATTGGCGGTGATATACTGTTACCTCCAGTCTTGGGTAGCCTACCGTCTATCACCGAACATAGTACCCCGATGGACCCCAGTATGCAGACTCCTATTATCGGTACTCGCCACGACAGCTTATGTAACATGTACGTAATTGTAGTTCATTTAATTTAATGCACATTATATCAGTCGTCCATTCTATTATGATTTCGCATGCTAATTTATGCTGTTCATGCAGTGGCATCGGCAGGGTTTTGCTAAGGGGGGATGCCTTTTTGTGATCACCGTCATGGGGGAGGGGTCCAAAGAGAAGGGTTTTACATGCGATCTGGTGTATATTTTGTTACCTTTGGAAGTAAATTGATGTTAAATTGGCCCAAATTCCTCCACACCCACTGGCCACGTCACTACGTTCAGGGTTATTATGTAATTGCTCTTCATATATATTTTTTAAACAGTTATCCTCTTTGGATTCGTCATTGAGTCTGAAAGTTATGATCATGTAAGTTGAGATAAGGGTTTGTTTTACATTCACTCAAACATAACGTCAGCGTTACAGTACTTCATACATCCACGCACGTACCTAACCTCAGGTGCACGTTATCCCATAACAATCTCATTCTATCCGAATCTTACCCCTGCACCGCTCCAACCAAACCTCACACAACCGCACACAACCGCAAACGAACCCAACAACAATTCCATACCTTCCATATACCATTCCAATCCTCAATGATCCAATCCCCAACATCACCCCAGCGAAACCTTGTACGATACCCGCCAGCCGATAGTGGCGCTTCGCTTAATCACACCCCCCTCCCCCACCCCATGAACTAATTGTGCCCAACTCAAAAGGTTTAAGGCGAACTTCAACCCTGCGGTCAACATAACTATCATTCGGGTTTTAAGGGGTATGTATTTTATTAACGTAACGTCACCATATATGCGAGATGTAAGTAACCCCATTTGAAGTTTGAATGAAACTTTAATTAATTCCTACTTACATACCTCGCCTATCGCTTATCCCACCCTCTCAAACTCAATCGTACCCAGCCGCTATAACATCTCATTCCAAACTTCATTCCAACTTTTAATTCCCACCCGTTTCAATCTATGAGAGCCTCAATCTAATTTAACCCCAACATCACCTCAGCCAAACCTCACATGTACATACCATTCCAATCCTCATTCAAACTTTACCTCACACCCATCTCAAACTCCGAGAACATTGCTCGAACACCAATCTAACCTCAGCCAAACCTCACACATACCATTTTAAACCTCGTTCCAACCTTACCTGACACCCATCTCAAACTATGGGAACTTCACTCTAATTTATCCCCAACATCACCCCAGCGAAACCTCACAAAAAACATTTCAAACCTCATTCTAACCTTACCTCACACCCGCATCTCAAACTATGAGAACACCAACATCACCTCAGCCAATCCTCATGCACACCGACTCACAACTCTCAAAGTATGGGAACCTCACCCAAACTTCACCTCGGCCAAATCTCACACATACAATTCCAAATCTCATTCCAACTTTACCTCACACCCATCTCAAACTATATAGAATCCTCACCGAACCCCAACCACGCATTCAATAATTTGTTATGATCATGCATTTGGAATGATTTCCCTTACCATAAAAAATATTGATATACATTACCTACATATGCACATATTTCATTTTGAAGAAATAATCAATGGAATATCTATGAGTCATGATAAAACATAGTGTGACTAATCATGGCAACCTCATTTATGTATTATTTCATGTGCAGAACAGGAGGAACGTAATGATCAGTGCGGCCTGCGAGTGGATTCTGGTCGTCTCCCTCATTCTATTCTTTCTCACTTACACGCCTGAGTTTTGCCTCATCGACTTATCTCTGGGCCTCCTATACTGGGACCAAGAACATAGGGAATGGAACCCGGAAGTGACACAAGAAATGGGACGAAGGTTAAACGAAGTCTCCGAATCATCTGGAATACGGTCATGCGGTCACATGAGCTGCTTTCGTCTGTTCGAAGGACGGACGGGAAAGGGGGAAGCGTGAAGTGGCAAAGGAAGACACCGGTCATAACATAATGTGTATCAAAAACAAATGGTATAAAGTATGCCTTATAGTATCGAATTCACATAGGTTTCCGATGACACCGAAAACTCGCAGATTCCTAATTTAATGAAGATGTTTGGAAACTTTATAACTGATGTGTTTATAGTTGCATTTGAAGTTACTACAACAGGGATGTGTTCATTCATAATTTCAAGTGTTCAACTGAGCCAATTGAAAATTTTACTTTTTGGTAGGTTTTGCTGCTTGCACCTCAATGAGAATTTTTTCGGTGTCACCGGAAACTCGTGTGAAGTCGTTACTTGCAACCCCACCTTTAAGGTATTGTACCAGATTAGTTTCTAATTAAAATTTCGGACAAAACGCGTCTGGAAATACTTTGTCCAATCTGGAAATGGGCGCCTTTATGGACCCACCTCCAGAATGGAATGGGCGCCTTTATGGACCCACCTCCGGATTGGAATGGGCGCCTTTATGGACCCACCACCAGATTTGAATGGGAGCCTTTATGGACCCACCTCCAGATTGGAATGGGCGCCTTTATGGACCCACCTCCAGAATGGAATGGGCGCCTTTATGGACCCACCTCCAGAATGAAATGGGCGCCTTTATGGACCCACCTCCAGATTGGACAAAGTATTTCCAGACGTATTATGTATTATTTATTGAAAATTATCGGTTTATGCATGTAATTTGTCGCCGAACAAAAGTCATAAAAACATGTTTCTCAGCTATATTTGTTGATGAAAAAGAATTAAAATATTCATTCATTCATATATGTTGCAGAAATACAGTATATTTATTTTAATTGTGAAATACTTTTTTAATGTTCTATTTAATAACTATCAATTTTTAATTTATCAAAAAAGGGGTTAAACATTCTCTGACTTCAATTAAGAACATTTTGTCATAGTAATTTGCATGATTTAAAAAAAAAAAATCTTATATCTTATAAATTAACACATGAATTGTGTACAATGTTATATTTTAGTACAAGGTAATTACGTCATTAATTTAAATATGTGTATTACGTATTTAATGATCCGTCCCATTCAAATTAAATAAATTATGTTTATAATTATTATGTTCGTAGCAAAGAATAGATAAAGCCAACATTTTTCTAGATTTACCCAAGTCTGTCGCGTGATCTCCCCCAACGTAAAATTGAAAAATTCATGTGTCAGAGATTTTTCGCGCAGAGACATCCCGCGACAGACTTGGGCAAAATTAAAAAAAAAAATCAATATTCTCATGTTCCAGCTGTTTGACATCATTTTTTCTTGAAACGGTGTTTTGCACATGGCATGCATGATATTTACCTTTTAGTCCTTAAGCCCTTTTCAACAATTCACAACTACTTTGGACTTACTGACCTTGTCTTTTACTATCTAACTACTCTTTGTTAAAACAAAGAATTATTCATCTTGTTCCATTGATTTATTCCTGCAAGCTAATTTATCATATATTTTTCACGCATGTGCCTAAAGAACATAATTATCCACAAATGTCATAAACAAGTGGAAAAGTGAAAAGGGCTGTTTAGAGGCTTATCCGATATAAAGTACGCTATGCTTCTCAGTATATAGCAGATGGGAATCATAAATCTCTTCAGAAATTTATAAACATGCATGCATGTAAAACACATGAGATGTGCAACCATCTACTACAAATCTCTCTCTCTCTGTAACCTTCTCTAACTCTTCAAATCGAAATAAACGCATCACGCGGAACTTCATAAAAATCCTCTTGGAAAATCTAGGAAAATAATCATTATCCACATGTTTCCATCTATCCACAGAACTCTTTTATTCCACCAAGATTTATATCATATTTAGCGGATTGATCATGGAATTAATTTCAACGTGCGCCACCTTAAAGAATGAATCTTTAAGCTTATTTTCCATCACCGTAACCACTCTGGCGAGACTAACACGTAGGCTATATTCACATGGCGGTTAACGTTCACACACTTCGAATGTGGAAGAATAGATCCTGGTACAAAACTAATAGAAAAGCATAGATAAAGGCAAAGCCACCCACAACCAATATACAAGAATAAATGGCATCGGAGTCATGGGTTTGTTTAGGATAGGCAGGGGCGGCGATTTGTTACTGAAATATTTGGGGGGGGGGGGGGGGG
>JAODFY010027581.1:0-12840 GCA_027580055.1 Paracaudina chilensis | reverse complement strand
AAATTTCCACTGAACATTCAAATTTTTCTTAATTTTCTTCTTTTGTACTCATTTTTTTTGTCACTTGGGTCATGGGGTGGGGTTTGAACCCCCAACCCCCCCTCCCCCGTGGC
Organism: Paracaudina chilensis; assembly: GCA_027580055.1. NCBI lineage: Eukaryota > Metazoa > Echinodermata > Holothuroidea > Molpadida > Caudinidae > Paracaudina > Paracaudina chilensis. The sequence goes on along the minus strand of JAODFY010027581.1, from coordinate 12,727 downwards.
TACGCCACTGTACTCTTATGTTGTTGATGTACTTCTTTATGTATGTGTGTGTGTTTGTGTGTATGTCTATATGCAAACAAGATCTTAATATTGGCATGCTGGATTGACATAATAATTAATTATTGGTCATGATCAACATAAAGTATATGCTGGTCATGTATCAAAGGTGGGGTTGAAAGTAGCAAATTCACATATGAGTTTCCTGTGACATCGAAAACTCACAGATTCATAATTTAATGAACATCTTAGGGATGTGTTCATTCATAGTTTCAAGCCACTTTTGGTAGTTTTTGCTACTTGTAAACCCTCCTTTAAGTATATGTTACCCAATATAAAGTATATGTTTATCCTTATTGGTTTTGCATAGGTGTGGTGAATAGTAGTAAGAGAGTAACATGAAATACACATTAAATGTCACTTGTCATCTTTGCAAATCTTCATTTGCCTGCATACTTGGTATAAAGATCTAAAAGTTTATTGTTATTTCTGAATAGAGAAAAACATCATAATTAAAACACAGGTTTTTTTTTTCTAATAAAACAATTTTGAAGGAAGTTATTGTAGACATGTTCTTTTTGATCATTTTGAACTTTACAGGCTGCTTTTCAGGAAAATGTCGGAAGGCAAGGAACATTCCCCCACGGTATCGATATTGTCACCGTAGCTGACTACTTCTCTGTCGGCAATAAGGTCAACACATATTTAAATATTAGGTGAGACCTCGGACATGTTTTTAATGTTAGCGTTCATTCCATAAGAACATTACCTCATTTATTGTTACAATGCCAAAGGTAACCCATGTTTGGGTAACCCATGTGTGAGAAAACATTGCCTTGTGGTACTGATATTACACACCAGTGGCAGTAAGGTCAACACCTATTTAAATATTCGGAAGGGAGAGCATTTCATGTAAATCTTTTCCCTCAAAAGTATAATTGTAAGAACTGTAAGAATTTGGGGCGATGCTTTTAAGGTTTCAAATTTAACAGGCCAACCGTTGCATTTTAGCAGCCCAATCTTAATTGGCATCGGGATACTGAGCCACATTTATTTTGACCCCTGTCTTGTTTTCATAGCCATTATTCCCTCCTAATTCTTTCTATTTTTTCTTGTAGTGTACATATTGCTCAGTATGCAGAGTACCTAAAAGCCATGATAGAGCACATTGTTACCATCAAGATAGCTCACTGGGACATGTAAGTTGAAACTTAATAACAATTGTATTTACTTGAAGGAGACACAAACCCACCAGGTTACCAATAGCTTATATAAAGGGAATACAAATATGCACAAGACCCTGCAATCAGCATCCAAATATCTCATTCCATGATCATCTAGGAGTCCATATCCTTGTTTTCTCTTTATTTTATTATCCATATTTACACTGGTAATAAACAATATTTTAACAATTTGGTCATTTGTTTGCTAAAGATCACCACAAAAATTTAAATATATATAAATATCTTAAAAATAAATGATTGTCACAAAGAAGAAAAACAAAACTAGTGTCTCAAGAAATACAAAAGAAATATGGACCTCCGGTGGCACTCTCAGGTCAGCATAGACTTGCTTAAAGTCACTTTCGACAGCTGATACAAATTGTATAATGGTGGATAAAAATGTTTGAATTTTTCATACAATATCAAGGGTTAAAAAACCTAGACAGTCATAACATGCATTTTGTTTTTATGAAGGTCTAAAATTTATCATCTAATTACGCATAATCATGAAATGCTTTATTTTTCGATGTATATTGCCCAAATGTTCAGGTTCCATTTATAACAGATCAATAAAAATTATCACAGGATTTAGGCAGCTGCTGCAAATATTTAATCCACTTGTTACCATAGAAACCACTCGTATGTGTCTCTTGGTTTTACTTGCAGTGCTATGAGAGAGTTGTCGTCACAAACCCTGCATAAACTCACATCAAAAGATCCAGAATATATGCGGACACACGGTAATGTTTTACCCCGATATTTATTTAAGGAATAAACTGTAATTGGATGACTTTTACTGGTGAATAAATAGTCGAGACTCTAAATTTAGCAAAATAATGGAGCCCATTTTACTGACAGTCCCAAGAGGTCCCAAAGTAAAAATAACCCAATTGTAGTTTATTCCTTTTCTCCCCCCCCCCCCCCCCTAATTTGATAAGAACGTAGTATTTTTCACAAACAAATTACATGATATTTAATGAAAAATCAATTTGAACAAATCAGTCAGCAAATTTTGGACCGTTCCAATTACAAAACACTTTTTTCATTCCTCGATTCCTTTTTTCTTTTCTTTTTTTTGAGTTATTAATTAACATGGTCTTTTGAGGTAATATGGTCCTTTGAGGTAATATGGTCCTTTGAGGTAACATGGCAATATAAAGTAGTGTATGTGGTCATTTGAGGCTAAAGTGGTATGTAAGGTAACATAAACATATTGGCTACCAAGTATACTTTGGTTGTGGGTCATTTTGTGGTCAAAATTGAACAATTTCCAAAGTGGAATCAGAACCTTTATACCAAAAGGAATGACATTTTTTTCTCAATTAAAGCTCCACAACATGAATGTGTTAATACACACAGAGATTATCTGTTTTAATTATTTTTAGTTTTGAGTCAACTGATTCCCCTGTGCACTGGGATAGACTTGAATTCAAGACATGGTGCTACCATAGCAACAGCAGAAGTGGTCCATGCACTGTCACTGCAGGCTCAGTTAGAAAACAGGTAAATTATCCTGCCGGGACAGAACGACATAAATTGTCAAATTTGGAACTGCAACAAAAGACATGGTTTGAAATTCACTCAGCTTGGGACATACTTGATTAGCAGTACCGACGACCTTCATGAACGGAACACCATTATACTGTGCAACTATGTAATCATCACAGATTTTTATTAGCAATTCCTGACCATTATTGATTAAATGAACAACACAATTATAATTTGGCTATCAAATATTAATTGATAAGAAACTTTGGACCATCATTGATTAATTGATGTACATGGCTGTACAGTAACAATGGCAGGTTACTGTACAGCCATGTCCTAATCAAAGACAAAATTGACTAGCAATTTTTGATCATTCATTAAAGGAACAACCACCATCTAACATGTTACTGAAAATTGGGAAGGGAGGTGCCCACCTATTATACCAATTAAGAGTTAACAGTCTTGTTGGATTGTGCTTAAAAATTGTATGCAGAAACTCTACATTTTTTGTTTTATAATGATTTTTATTCAGGAATATCGAAGACTACCTGGATAGTTCTATGATAGATGCATTGAAACAGATAACAGTAACAGTGAGTTGAACATTATTCACATTATTGTCAGTCCACTGCACTATTAAAACTCATTGATCAATCATAACAGAAACAGATGCCATTAAATGACAATCAAATTACCTTCATAATTCTTTAGGGCATATATTAAAGGAGAAGTTCATTGACAAATGAAAATGGACTGGCAAAGAGGACGAAACGCTCCCCTCAGTGAGTCCCATCACGATATCGTTTCTGGTTATTGAGATATCAACTTTTGAAATCTGTTCAATTTTACTAAGGCTCTGGCAACATTTGTGACATCACAGCCAGGCGCCTAGCCAGCTTCAAGTGGTGGTGGGGGGGGGGGGTGGTGTACATCGTTAACAAGTGTACATTTGTTTAAAACTGACTTAAAGTGTACATTTATTTAAAACTGAAAAAGGACTCCACATTTGTCCAGGTTTTGGTAAATTTCCATTTCCCCTTCAGTGGATTGCCTCCAACACCAACCTAACACCAACCCAACCCCGCCCTCCTCCCCCACATCGGCGTAAATTATGATTTCATCAGGGCAGCACAGGAGGCAAACAAATATTATTGTATTTTCTTTTTATCATTAAAATCATTATATTATAAAGGTACATGTGACATTAATCTCCTGGTCAATTATCCCGTCTGAATCTGTCCCCGACAGCTGGTGCATGTCAGCCGAACCTGACAACAAAATTTGAACTTGTCTCATGCACAAAACAAAACACAACATTTTTTGCACTCTTCATGCACAGTGTGATATCTGCCCATGCATTTTTTTTTACATCAGGCTATAGCATCACTGAGCTTCCAGTACAATGATGTATTTTTGTTCTGCCAGTATTTGGTAATTTATATTTTTGCCTATAATCATTGAGAACATCCACATGTGGATATCTCTGTCCTCGTTATGCTGTTTTCTGGGACATATAAAGTGGTTCCTCTCTGCAAATGGCCGCCCTTCTTATATTAAGGAAGTTGGCTAGATAAACTACGATGTAAATTTCTAGCCCACTGTCGGGAGGCTATCCCGTCCCCGTCGGGAATACCTAGCACCACCCATGGCGGCGGCATGCATAATTTTATCCCATGACAAATGAGGCCAATATGTAAAATATTCCTAAATGTTCATAAAAAAATATAAAATTCCTTAAATTTATGTAAATTATGGCATCATTTGTCCTGGGATAAAACAATACACAGGAGGCACCATGACAGGGCCACTCTCCCTTGTATGGCTTTTAGCGGGCTGGCAAGCTCTGCATACAAAACTATATATATTAATTTATCATGGACATATCTAGGGAGGTCAAACATACAAGACTATTCTACCCATATTTTGCTCTGTACATAAAGTTATATCAAGATATTTTTCCACTTGCAGCATAAATTTTGTCCATAAATTCATCTAAGACGGGCAACTCATCTAAAAATATAATACTTTAACAAAAAGCACATCTAGCATTTTCTTTAATATTCATACGATAATTTAAAGTAAAAAAAAGGAAAAACGTAGAAAAGCTCTTGATTGTGGACTCCAAGACATTGATATGTCGAAAGGATCACAAGCCAGCGCTTTTGGGGCACTTAAATGCTATAATCTGATAAATTACATCAGAGGATAAATCCAAAAGGTTATATGAAAAAATATAAAGTGACGAAAACATGAAAATCACAGTCCGCAAACGTCCAAACTAGTGTCTAAACTATCTGGAGTGGAATTATAAGGTTTTCCTCATTGCAGTCTCCAAATCCCCCAGAGAAGTGAAGCCTAGTACCTTGTTACCCATCTAAACACAACATAAAAAGTATTAAAAAATAACCTATCATCTACAGTAGTTTTGACAAATTATGTTATGTAAAGGTTGTGGCATCATGCAACATGTCTGCACAAGAAATTCTGGCATGTAATGTTTGTTTGTGTGCAACCCTTTGCTTTTAAACATAGCTCTACATGCAGAGCCAAGTCAGATAATGTTCATACTTGTTATGCAGGGTCCCCATAATGAGTGCAAGAACTGTTTTGTTTTAATACATTAAAGAGGAAGTCGTCGTATGAATAGTGTAGGTGCGCCTGGCCACATGCGTTTGTATAATACCATATCTATAAACATTAAGCGCTCATGTGCAATGAAATGGCCTGTTTAGAAAACGTTAACTCAGACAGAGCAGTCTCTTTAATAGCTCTCAATTTGAAAGTATCGACCGTGGATATTCATATTAGGATCATGGATCTGTTCATCAGGTAAAACAGGTTCAGTTATAGACATCATCTGAATTATTTCAAGAGGTTTTGAAGAATTTTTAACTGATAAGATACTCTGGTGCATAGGGTAACGGGCACCCCATGCTGGCCATCTTGCACAATGTATTGTTTTTTACAAATGATGATGATTTTGTGATATATTATGATCTGATGATCTTACAGATGGAAGCTAGTAAGATGTTTAAAGGGATGACTGGAGAGACCCTGAGACCAGCAGCGTGCAAACTTATCGAGAAACTCTCTCTGTCCAGACTACCGTGCCATGAAGAAGACATCATAAGTAAGGTTACCATCCCAAACAACATTATTTTTTAAATTCATGCCAAATTTGAATTGATCCTCTTGCAGTTATTATGGCATAATTAGTACAAGTACCTTTTTTATTCTTTGCTAACAAAGTGTGAACGGATCTGAATATTCAGCTTGGCATGTGTTTGTCTGCACATGGTCCCCCACAATGTATACATGATCCTTTTTTTTTTTTTTTTGGAAAGAGTTAAAAGAGGTTAAGAGATTAGAAGTTGACTATTCTTGGTCAGTTCAAGTTAAAAATTTGTGTGTTTTTTCCTCAGTATGAGTACATGGTTTGGTGGAGATATGAAGCCAAACACTGAGATGTGGGAACCATTTGACTACCTGGACAGCATTTCTATGTCCTCGTTGTGTTCACTAAGTGTGAAATAAGCCTTCTGGCTCTGCTAGAAGCTTATGCAACAGGGGGAGGGGCTTAGGCCATGTTTGGGTGACTCTGAGATGATCAGGATAGCAATGTTTATATAAAGCAATCCCCTGTGTGCATATGACAGAAGGCTTCTGTTATAAAGACAGTCAATTAGTGTGGAAATGAGCTGAGCCTCCTATTGAGGGTACGGTCACTCAGATTGGTTGCTAAGGAGGTTGTATTGTTCATATCTTGGCCTGCCCAGAGATGCCTCATGAACTTCTCTACTGGTGGTTAGTGAACTGTGAAGATTATGCCTGTGAGTTTAACAATAGAGTCCAAATGAGTCCAGATGAGTCTATGATCCCTTAGGTATTTTGGTAATTCAGCCAATTTAAAAAACAATCTGATTTTCCTGGTCCCAAACAAGTAATTCCTTCCAATTCTAATATCAGTTGAAGAGAAATTGACTGGTTTTCCTTGTACAATAATAAGTTGCTGGCCTTCTAGGTGTTTATAATTTAGCACCTAGTGCTGACATATATGACACGGATAGTCATCCACGTTCATTGAACTTGTTCACTGCAGCTGGTACTATTAGTAAACTGAAACAACATGTGCAAGAATAAACAAATTGGCTTAATTTGGGAGTTTCAAATCATTCCAGATCGTTTTCAAAACAGATATTCCAATATCACTAGCATTGTAGCATATTTCCAATATTTGGACAACCAGCAGGCATGTTTTGGTAGTCACATAGGACCGGACAACAGTTGAGACCCTGAGATGATATGCATGTTTCCTGTTGGTTATATCTAAAGATATAAAATGATTTAATTTTTGTTTTGTTTTTAAGGTCACTGGCAGTCAGTACTGGACGATAACCTCATCGACCTACAGCTCACAGATGTTACTATCCACGGGAAGGCAATGGCAGCACTGAGGGCGCTGTGCAATCAATACTACCAGTCAAACGATGGCCAACCAAAGCCAGGGGTGCAAGGTTAGTGATGATGAGATCATCAGCAGAATGTGTAAACTCTAACACAGATTGCTAGAGAGCTGCTCCTTGATGCAAGAATAGAGAGGTGCTCCCTAAAGTTGCAACAGGCGATCCGGCAATGCATAAATGGTGCTTTTCTCACAGCCACCTCCCGAATCAATCAGGTTTACAAGGTAGACAGGGGAGTCCACTGCATCTAGGGGACATTCATCATCGATATTTAGATCTGACAAACTGTCTTCCATTAACAGGATGGTCAAAGCCATGGGAAACGCTTACATCTGAAATAAGGGTCTGATTTAATTCTGCCCTTGCCTGATGCCACTTACGGCATGGACCCATTAATATAGATTGAGCTAACTCCCATGTCTTAGTCTGTATCTTTTATAAGCAAAATGCCCATGTGCCTTCTCAAATATAAGCTGAGATTCCATGCCTCTTCTCGGTACGCCATAGGGTTAAGTAAGTGTGGGACTATTTCAGTATTGCCTATGAAAGAGAGTGAGTGTTATTAATAAAAAATAATATCTTTCCCATAGTATTTGTTGAATGTATGTATTATTTGTTGAAGGTGAAGTTACAATTTTTACTTTTCAAGCTACATTCTATGTGGATTGTGGTTTTTGTATATTACTCATTCTCATCAACATTTTTATTCCTCATTTCAGGCCAAATACGGCTATGATAGAGCAGCTGAGATATTACTCTTTGGAAAAATAACAAATGAGAATTATTGCCCCCTGAACATCTTTCAATTTCAAATATTCTTGGCTCATGCATCTGTTACATATCGCTATATCAAAGGCATAACCCGATAGGTTCCATATCACCCAACACATTGGCATCTTACCTCAATTAACAATTTTGGTTCACCTTTGCAGCAATTTTTTTTTTATCATTTCAGATGTCATTATTGAAAAGTACATCACAGCCTTGGAGAGTAATCTGGAGTATCCGAGGATGGGGGCCACCATGGCCCTGGGAAGTCTCCCAAAATTCTTCATGACTGGAAAAATAAACAAGGTAGTGGCAGCGGTCTTCAGTGGTCTTTTACTATGTTTCAGGAACCGGCTGGCTGTGACCCAAAGTTGGCTCGGCCACGGGTCTTTGTTCCTGTAACACCACCAAACCTTGATCATCTTCATGCATGGGTCACCTCTTACTGAAATGTTCTATAGAATTCTACAAAAACAATCCATATAATTTCTTTACGAGTTCTACAGAAATCTATAAGCACTTCTATAGAATTCCATAGAGCTTTTTTGTAAGGGACAGCTTGGGTTCAACCTGTTCATCTTCTACACATGTGTGAGATTATTATGAACTGAATTCAAGCGGGTTGCAGGTGTTAATACTAGGAAGGTAAAATGCACCACCAAAACTTGAGCATCTTACTGCATGTGTCTGGGGAGTGTGGTCAAGTTGTTTAAAGCAAGTTGTTAAAAGAATTTGTTTGGTAAAATCTGAATGATCATCTGAGTTATCTTTGAGTAATTGTGGATAGGTAATGTGGATTTGATGAAGATGCTTAATGTATCCCTTGTGTAGGTGTGTCTCTTGTCTATACTTATTTTAGGACACTTAATCCATGTAAGGTTATTCTTCAGCCCCTCAGTTCATCTAATTAGTGGAAGGTTATTCTTCATACCATTTATTCATGTAAGGTTATTCTTGATACCATTAAGTCATATAGGGTAATTCTTCATCCCCTTAATCCATGTAAGGTTATTCTTCCGCCCCTCAGTTCATCTAAGGTTATTCTGCATCCTCTTCCTTTATAGATCATTGAATCTTTAATCAATTCATCAAGAAAATCACCAAAGACCATCAACTTTGCAGAGGCACGGAGGGATGTGTTTACAGCTATTGCCAGGTAAGCCACTCATACAAGTATATCAAAATCACCAGAAGTAGTTCTAATGCAAGTTTCACTAGTAAGGTGAAAGACCATTTTTTAAATTAAAAAAAAAAAACATTAAATTAAGTGTGGTAAACTATTTCCTTTTCAGTTTATTTGATATTGTTGATATATCCTCTGCTCTTTCATTACACTATTATTTTTGGTATATCCTCTATTTTTCAGTACTGTAAGACTGTAAAAAATAGAGACTGTTGGTATATCCTCCTTTGTAAGACTTGGTATATCCTCCTTTGTAAGACTGTTGGTATATCTTCTGTAAGAATGTTGGTATATTCTCTGTAAGACTGTTGGTATATCCTCCTCAGTACAACACTTGGTATATTCCCCTCTGTAATACTCTTGGTATATCCTCCTCTGTAAGACTGTTGGTATATCCTCCTTTGTAAGACTGTTGGTATATCCTCCTCTGTAAGTCTAGGTACATATCTTCCTATGTAACACTTGTCCATATATTCTCCCCTTGTACAGTATCTGCAAGACTGTTGGTATATCCAGTGATGACAATGATGGGATCAACCAATCTCTGTTGCAGGCTGTATTTGCTGCCCTCTTTAAAGGCATGGAGGACTATACCACTAACAGCAGAGGGGATGTTGGAGCCTGGTAAGGGGATCAATATCATCAACCCATTAACTACAATTACTGGAATACCATTTTTATTGGTTGTCAATGTCATAAACATGATATCTACACAATGACATGTTGGGTCAATGTCATATGTTACAGGCAGATGCCCCAAGATGAGTACATGTGTCTGTTGTTTTGGTTGTTTTGGTTGTCCATGACATGAATATTAATGAGTCGACGAAGCTTATAAATTATTATTCAGAAAATGGCAACTTGGCAGTGGTATATTTGATCTTCTTCATATTTTGGTATGGTGATGTATTGATGATGAGTGGTACATTGTCAATTTACAAATGAAATGTTTATCTCATTAATATTCATGAGTGGGCAGTGCTTTAAGATGTAGGCCTACATTGCCACATAATGGAATTTCTCACCCATCTCTATTGTAAACAAGGTATGTCAAATAACTAAAGGTAATAAAAGTTCACCAATGGCATCTGAACCACCAAACATTTCGGTTTTCTGTTTACCCGGGAAATTCTTCAGCACTTTTTTTGCTTATGTATCTTGTATTTCTCTGTAGGGTTAGAGAAGCTTGTATGGTTAGTCTTTCTGCGATTGTTCAACTTGTTTTGAAGGCAAATCCAGTCTTACTAGAGGAAAGCATGTAAGTATAAATTGATTTCTTGCTTTGTTTACTATTAACAATAGACGGGCAGCTCCAACTTGGTCAAAAGGAAAACTCTCAACCCTTATGGGTCATGTTATTGTACCATTTCTCTGTAGATATCTGTATATCATTTGCCCTTCATCAACTTTCTATTGTAGATGTGTCAGTTTGATGCAGCACCTTGCCCAGCAGGCAGCTGAGAAGATTGACCGGACCCGATCCTGTGCTGGAGGAATCTTCCTGAGACTGCTGCACCAAGACGACCCACCGGTACCTCACATACCTCACAGAGAGGCACTAATCAAGATATTTCCAAAGTGAGTAGCTTTTGTCTTGCTTGAATCGTGTGCAAATGATTCTTGAACTGATTAGAATTTGGCCAAAAATATGCTGATTAATTAGATTAATATTTGCATTAATTGCATAATTTATGCATGTGAAGCAATTAAGTTTGTAAACGCCAGAACCTCCAGAACCGTGACCTATGATTGTAAAATCAGGTAGGGAGTAGCATGGAACTAATAAGAATTTGGCCAAAAATATGCTAATTAATTAGGCTAATTTGCATAATTTATCCATGTGAAATGCTACCTATCCAACCACACATCCCAACTATTCATATTCTCACCTTATTATATAATGTTCATGTATATATGTGTATTGTAATTACGTTCATTGCCCCAATATGTAATTCAATGTGGGGGAAAGCATCATTTCTGTATCAGGTGGTTCAGGGATGTTTTACATAGTCTGTTCCAGACCCACCTTAAGCTTGTATGTGAGGTCTTAACAATGAATAATGTTAATGATTTACCAGAATGATTTACCAAAGAGACACTAATCAGTGTATTCCCAAAGAGAGTAAATTCTACACCATTCCATACCAACACCTCTCATGGTGACTCCTCCTTCCCCCATCACACCCTGAACTGAAGAAATAATGAAATAATCTTTCCTGTTTTGACAGGTCTGATGTTGAATATTTGAATTGGAGTGCATCTTCCGACTCTTTTCCTAAGATTACTCAGCTCCTCTCCCTACCTGCATATCGCTACCATGTCCTGCTAGGAGTCACCGTCAGTGTCGGGGGTCTAACAGAGTCACTGGTAAGCTAAATGGATCGTCAGCACCATTTTAGTTCCCCCTTGGCAGGGGATACCATGTCCTGCTAGTAGTTAAAGTCAGTGTGAGTGGTCTAACAGAGTCCCCTGGTAAGCTAAATGGACCAGGGGATACCATGTCCTGCTAGTAGTGACAGTCAGTGTGGGTGGTCTAACAGAGTCCCTGGTAAGCTAAATGGACCGTTTAGTTCCCCCTGCTTGGCAGCAGATACCATGTCTTGCTAGAAGTGACAGTCAAGTGTGGCTTGTCTAAGTCCCTGACATTAAAGCTACATGGAATGTTCATTTCCCCCTTGGGAGGGGATACAGTGTCCTGCTAGGAGGGACTGCTACCGTGGGTGTCCGTGGCACCCCCTGACGATGACACTGTTCGTATCCCAGTATATTCTATTTAATGAGAAATCGGCAAAATGAAATGCTCCAAAATGTGTTTCATGGCAGACAAATTAGGCCAATCTGTATAACAAAAAGATAATGATCTCATGCATAAAGGGTCAAGTAGGGGGGCACGTATATCTCACAGGAGGCAACAAATTTCGCGACCTCACCAGAAATGTTTTGATATGCCTCTCCCGAAGTTGTGATCTCACATTTTGAAGCTTCCTAGAGAAGCCCATAGAAATTGATATTTAAAAACAAATAAAAAAAGGGGGCTACTCAGCCCGGTGAGGTAATCAGGATTAAGTGTCTTGCACAAAGGCCACAATGCAACCTGATGGGATCCTTGAATCACAAGATGACCGCCACCCTCTCATGACTGAAATATTGATAATATAGATGGAATGAACCATAGTGTATGCATCTTTTGTTGCAGGTGAAGCACTCCGGACAGTGTCTGATGTCGTACCTCAAGGCTCACAGCAGCAGGGATGAGCTAGAGACATTCACCAGTACTATGCTGCAAATATTCAAAGACAACCAGAAAGTAGACCGGTATGTTCTTCTCATATTGACAGAAAAGAAATTATATACAATTTTACTGCTGATTTTGCTGGCAAAATGAACACCGGAATGTCATTTTAGATTTTTTCTGAATGAAATGTTTTTGGCAATAATGTGACTTGATTTTTGGTTCCGATGCCGAAGGCAACATCGGAACCTATGCAGTCCAGTCGGCGTGTGTATGTATGTGTGTATGTGCATATGTGTGCGTGTACTCACCATTGGGTCAATTGTGGGACCAGTGACTGAATACACACCTTATACTGTGGGACCGTTTTCAA
>JAODFY010027470.1:0-12840 GCA_027580055.1 Paracaudina chilensis | reverse complement strand
CTCATTTAATATGAAAGGGAATCCATGACCCAAGGTTGGGCAGGCAGAAGAAGGGTTTGTTTTAAAATTGGCCAAAAAGGCATCCCTCAAGGTTGTCGCCTAAATTACGCCAAATTCGGGCAGATAGAGTTTTGCTGTATGTGAGGTCTAACTTGAGAAGGAGGATATTGGTGTATTGAGAAGGAGGATATTGGTGTTAGTCTGAGGGTAGAAGTGGTAGTCATGGTTCTGACTTTTTTAATGTTTCCCAGGATTGTTTCCTTTCTCAGCATGTACATTTTCCTACCAGAAAGCATAATATTTTAGATTTAGTTTTGAGTAGTGATCCAGATGCTGTGGATAATGTTGAGAGTATAGGTAAGCTTGGTGCGAGTGATCTCGATATTTTAGCTTTCGATGTGTCCTGTTCTGTCAATATTCCACAGAGCGTAGAGCTCGTTCCTGGTTTTTAGAAGGCCGACTTGGATGGCATTTCTGAGTTTCTGAATGAAATCAATTGGCCTGAATTGTTAGAAGGTTTGAATGCTGTTCACTCATGGAAAGGTTTCCTTAAAAATATTAACCAGGTAATGAAAGTTTACGTTCCTTGCAAGAAGCGTCGCAATAAGAACAAAAGGATGACAAGGGAAGTTTTTCTGGCCGTTAAACGTAAGCAACATTTATGGCGACTCTATCGTTCTTCTGGTTCCTTGTTTGATTTAAATCAGTTCAAAGTTCGGCAAAAGCTAGTCCAGCGTTTATTTTCTGGTGCTAAGCTGGATTTCGAGAGGCAGCTTGCTTCTAATATGAAGGATGATCCTCGAGCGTTTTTCTCTTATGTTAGGGGGAAGCAGAAAGTCAAGGACAGCATTGGTCCATCGTTAGATTCCCGGGAAACCATCAGCGATAGTCAGGAGATGTCTAGGGTTCTTAACAATTATTTATCGTACTGCATATGGCCAACCTCTATACCAAGTAAAACCCAGATTCGTGTAATTGCCAGATACTTGTAAGAATATAGGGGATGGTGCAGTATCCCATATATGGGTAAGTAGAGTTTGTGGGAAAGAATAATGTGCTCATCATGGGGTAAATGTATACACAACATAAAATGTCTGGACCGCCTTTACTAGGTTTCCAGAGTGACCTTTGTCAACCCCAAATGACTGTTGACATGGCCCTCCAAAAAAAGGTAATGTACATAATACAGAAAACATACTACAGCAAGTATATGAGATTCATCTATCCAGGCATGGTCAGCCTATCATGGGTACATGCTACGATTGCCCACAGTATCAGTGCAACAGTCCGCAATTATGTAGAATATGAATGGAAAAATACAAACCATCCTTGGCAGCTGAATTCTCCCACTCTCTGGGTGATTTGATCTTCGCCATGTTGAGAGCCTCCACATATTCAGAAGAGCCACGCTGATAAGAGAAAAACCTAGATACATTATTATCTGATTTACTGTACTATACCGTTCACAGGGTCACTGAATCTTGTGATATGGGATACAATCTTGTTACCAAAGCAAGTGTAAAATAGAGCACTAGTATAATAACCCAAAAGCCACACGGCTTAGTGATTCCTTGACCTATCCTGATCTGATCAAACTGATTTGATTTGATTTCTATGGGTTCAGGAAGCCAACTAAGCATTGTCGATTTAACACATGTATACTTACAAGGTTGACAGACTTTGAGCTCAGATGACCTTCAACCTGACCCCATAACAATAGGGGCCATGTATTCATTATGGGATGCCCACATACCGAGTATGAGCTTCATCCATCCAGGTGAGTGAAGTTATTGTGTTAACAACCTAAAATTGGCCAAATATTACTAATTTTCACAATTCCCCCATTTTTCCCCAAAATTACCCCTGGTCTACACCAAAAACAACAGGGTTCATGTACTACCCCTAAGAAAGCTGTATACCGAATTTCAACCTGATTGGACCAAGCATTCTGAACTTGTCATGTCAACAAGATATTCGGACCTCTGTTGACCTCAGATGACCTTTGACCCATCATCCAAAAACATGGGGGATGAGGGCGACTCCGCCCTCAAAAGTTACAAAAGAGCCCTCAAAATCACATTTTGGAGGGCACAAACATTATCAAAATATTGGGAAAATCGCCCCTGAAAAAATCCTGTTATTGTTATAACCAGAGGGAAAACAGTTTCTGATTTACAGTAGCCCCTGAAAGCTCTAGAGTAGCCCCTAAAATGAGTTTAAGGGGGATGACCCCAAAACAATGGGGATCATGTAATCATTATGGGGAACCCACATACCAAGTATGAGCTTCATCAATTCATCCGTAATTGTGTTAACAGGCCAGGTGTCACACACATACATACACGCATACATGGCTTAGTGATTCCTTGATTCTCTTTTTTCTAAATTCTATCTACCTCTATAAAACTAGGTCTCACCCCTTTATGTAGGACTGTTCAAATATTGCACGGGTAATTATAGATTACTATAACAATATAACAATAAGCTCAACCACTTTTTGCAGGACAGTTCGATTATTGCATGAGTAATTTGATACTACTATAACAATAGGCTCCACCCCTTCATGAAGGACCAATCGATTATTGCATGTGGTTATATATTACTTTTCAATATTGAAGCCTCAGCCAACCTCTGACGTGACCCTAAAACAAAAGGGATCATGGGGAACATACATACCAAGTATGACCTTCATCCATTCAGACCTGGTCGAGTTATCATGTTTACCAACTAAAATTGGCTGTAATATAAAATTTTCCAAGTTATCAAAACTAATCTTCGGTCTTCAAACAAAAGGGTTCTTGTACTCCCCCCATAAGAAAGCAACACACCAAATTTTAGCTTGATAGGACCAAGCAATCTGGACATGCTATCATGTTCACAAGGTTTTCAGACTTTGACCTCTGACCTGACCCCAAAACTTTCACCAAATTTTCACCAAAATTGACCCCCGATGAAATTTTCACCAAAATTGACCCCCGATCTACTATACTCCCCACAAAATTGACCCCCGATCTACTATACTCCCCACAAAATTTCAACTTGATTGAACCAACCATCCTGGAATCATCGTGTTTGCAGACTTTGACCTCGGATGACCTCTGACCTGACCCCAAAACAATTGGGTTCATGTAATTATCATAAGGAACACACATACCAAGTATGAGCTTCATCCATCCAGATGGGGTCGAGTTATCGTGTATACAAGCTGAACCTGGCCAAAATATTGATTTTTCACTAATTTCCTTATTTTTTACCCAAAATGACCCCCCGATCTACACCAATAGGGATCCTGTACTCCCCATAAGAAAGCTACACAACAAATTTCCACTTGATCGGACCAACCATTCTGGACTTATCGTGTTTACAAGGTTTTCAGACTTTGACCTCTGGTGACCTCAGATGACCTTTGACCTGACTCAAGAACAATAGTGATCATCTACTCCATATGGCCTTCCTACCCACCAAGTATAGACCATCTACACCTTTGCATTCAACATTTATCATGTTTACAAGGTTATCAGACTTTGACCTCTGTTGACCCGACCCAAAAACAATAGGGATCATCTACTCCATATGGCCATCCTACCCACTAAGTATGGATCCTCTACACCTTTGCGCTCAACAGTTATCGTGTTCACAAGGTTTTTAGACTTTGACCTCTGATGACATCGGATGACCTTGGAGACTTGACTCAAAAACAATAGGGATCATCTACTCCATAAAACCTGTGGCATCGCCACAAATTTTACATTCTTGCCACAGACAGTTCAACCTTCAGAACCTGTGAAAACACAGGGACACCATTTTCTGTGACGAACCTGTGGCCCCGAATGGCTGGGTTGAACCTGTGTCAATGGGGCATGGATGACATGAAGCAAACCAAAATGTGGACAATCCATGGCACAGGAATTCACAGGTGAATGTGTTCCTCTATAATATAAACAAGTGGATTCTCATATACAGGATTTTGCCTGGGACCAAGATTAGTAACCCTGCTGTTCGCTGATTGATGGTGGCACAACAACTACTGTATCAAGAAATTAATGCAACTCTGCATAGTGATTCCAGGCATATGTGCTTACAAGGCTCCTAAAGTGTGAATCCTCTGGAACTTTGCATACAAAATGAATCATGTTTACAATGTATAGCTGACCCCAAATCAGTAGGGATCATGTCCTACATACAAAAGGTATGAACCCTCTACAGTCAAAAATTATAATGCTCATAAGGTTTTTAGACTTTGACCTCTGTTGAACTTAGATGACCTTGGACCCGACTCAAAATCAACAGGGATCATGTACTCCTCCTTAACCTTGGTTGTCAACAGTTATTGTGTTCACAAGGGGCGCAATAGCCATATACACACATAGATTCCTCTGCTCTCTGGTAAGGAATTCAAATGTCTACTGAATACCCCCACCATCGAGGAAATCATGTGACACTGAATAACATATGATCTATATCTTGACACACAAAACAAGTGGGTTCTCAAACTGCTAGTCTCGCGTTCCGTTTTTTTTCTGTTGCAATATAGATTCTAACCATTTCGATCTAATGGGCTGGGAAGAGAGGAGTTGGCTGATAATAACTTTGATATCTATAAGCATCGGAAAGGCTGTAGGTCGCTGGCCACTAAGTGCTCCACATATGAAAGGTAGGGTTCAATGATATTGAGTCAAGTTCATTACTATTGAAAGTAACAGAATGGCTATAGGACCATATACCCATGCAGAGTTTATTGAACATCGGTGGAACTTCGAAAATTTGCATAAATAATGCAAATTGGTCTCATTAAATGACCTCTAGTGACTCCAACTATACTGTAAAATTGACAATTGGGAGTGAAGGTAGATCATATCCACCAAGTTTTGTGAAAATCCGACAAACTTTGAAAAATTGCATAATTATGCAAATTAGGGTAATTAATTAGCATATTTGTTCTCGGGCCTGAAGGTAGACCATCTACCAAGTTTCGTGAAAATCCGACAAACTTTACAAAATTGCATAAATTATGCAAATTAGACAAATTAATTGGCACATTTTAGGCAAAATCTAATCAGATCAAGTAAACCCAACCCGCGGCTACACAATTTTTTTTGTCACAATCAGCCTTACGGTTTGAGAGAAATCCTGCCAACAAGAAAGTGTGATATACACACACACACACGAACACACACAAACACACGACAAAGTGATCGCTAAGTCTCTTCCTGAACTTCATTCAGGCGAGACAAGAAGGACAGTAGGTCCAATTCTTACCTTCATGCTGTGCACTCCCAGCAAATGATTTTCAATACGGGCAAGTGCAGAAGCCGTGCAGCCATCGAGTGGGCAGTCCTTGCGCCTCCGTTTGGTTAAAGGGTTTGCCTTTTGGCTGATTGGCTGACTATAGAATAGAGAACGAGAACGCAAATTCATCTGTTATTCTGATACCAGTATAGTCTGTTTATTACATTTGTTCATAACTTCTAAAACATACATGCTATCTGGTTCAAACTTGGCAGGTCTTTGAGACTTGATGTCAAAGACCTGCCAAGTTTGCATTTCTAATTTGAGTAGTGTGATTGGATTACAGTACATTCAAATAATTACAGTACTAATCATCTTTTCCACAGTCATTCCTATCATGTTTTGGTGAAGGAGCTTTTTACATCAGACTCTAAGCCTGCAGACGTTTTTAGTGTGTGCTACAGGGAAACTGATATAGTAATTCTATATGTCAGTGTCAGTAGGTTAAGAACCACTACAACTGAGCCTAATAATAGGACTCGGAATTCCCAATTAATTCAGAATGTTTCCACATAATCCAATTTTTTTAAAAAATGAAATGAAAGGCGGGAGATTCGTAGCCCTTCTAAGATGACATTTTTGCTCCTGAGCCGGGCGTTCAGGTGGGCACGAGCGAACTAACTCGATATATTAGCAACACACATCCCAGTGCATGTGTGAGTAAATTGATTCCCAGGCACTAAACGTTTCTGGTGTGATGTTCAACCCAATTTTTGGGTGGTAATGGGTTCAGAAGTTCAGTTGGGAATTACGTTTCTGGAGTGGGGCGTCCAGTTATTTACTGCACATGTTGCGTGGTCAAAATGAAATCCTCTTTTTTATTTTTCCATTCTGGAGATCACTGCGTCAAATGGACGAGCAACTGCTTCAAGATCGCATCACAGCGACTTTGCGGAAACACTGCCAGTGACCCAGATTTAGATTGAGAGGACCCGACTTTAGCACTGCTGTTAGCTGAGATGAACTCTGATTCTGATCATGCATACCAAATATGAGCACCTGAAGCCTGGTCAAGTTATCATATTTACAAAGCATTGCATACATATCTATAGGCCTACGCAGTACACAAACAAACACATGCAACCTGACTACATAGATTCCCAGGATTCGCAAGCCAGCTTGTGCAGTGGTGTGAGACAAAACCTGTAACTGAACAGTTCAATTCGAAGGGAGGCACATGAAAAGAATATAGTCGACTCACAGTTTTCGGGCTTGGTGTAGGAGGGAGATTCGTCTCGCCTTGTTCCTTATCTTGTGTTGCCGAGCAAGGTGCTGTGACAAGTAAGAATATGACTTGCCACAGAGACAACAAGCTCGGTATTGTCTCTTACCCTGTAGGGAGAGCGAAACAATATTCATTGAAGATATTTATTAACATCACTGAAATTCATGTAGCTTGAATACAGTTTTTCATTCCAGAGGCTGTACGTGTACTGATTTCCATGTATAGCGAAGCTCTGCTCCCACTAGGGCTGTGTCGTTTAAATGTTCAAACGAATGGTCTGTTTAAACAGACCAAATATATTGTAAACGTAAAAACAGTTGTGTTGTGAAGTTGCTGCAGAATAAGCCAATGCCTAAAAAAGATCACAATACGACACAACGCAAATTTACGATCATTCGGTTTTGACGGCTGGACTGTTTATTCAATTACCAGTAACACTGCTGATTATTTGTGGTAGATAAATTCTTAACTGCTGGCACTCATTCATAGACTTTCACCTCTGTTGACTTCAGATGGCCCTTGACCTAACACCGAAATGAAAGGGTTCATCTACTCCATATGGCCAACCTACGTATCAAGTATGGGCCCTCTGCACCTTCGCATTCAACACCTATCGTGTTTAAGAGGTTTCAGACTTTCACCTCTGTTGACCTCAGATGACCTCTGACCTGACCCCAAAACAATAGGGTTCATCTACTAAGTATGGCCATCATAACTACCAAATATGGACCCTTTACACCTTTGCATTCAACACTTATCATGCTTACAAGGTTTTCAGACTTTGACCTCTGTTGACCACAGATGCCCTTTGCCTCACCCAAAAACAATGGGATTCTTCCTCCTCATATATCTCCAACCCACGTGCCTAGTTTGAATGTTACTGATGTGTACAATCTGCGGATATCCTGCTCACAAGCTTTTTGGTTTTTGGCCTCCCTTGACCTTGCACGACCTTCATTTGGTACCAAAAACAATAGGGTTCTTCCTCTATACCCAAGTGCCTATTTTGAACTTTTGAACACTGATGCTTGCGGTCTGGAGATATCGTGCTCACAAGGAGTGTCACATACACACACACACAGACACACATACATGCCAGTGTGACTGCATAGATTCCTTCGACTTTTGGCGAGGAATTGGCTGGTGAGAGGGGTCCAGAATCCTTCTCAAAATCTCTCAAAGGACATCCAACTCTGGTCGAAGATGCTGTATGCTGCTATGGATTTCCCAATAGTTGACTACTTTAATTAATTGCTACGCATCATCAGATCAAATAACAATCATCGTTTTGCAAATGCTAATTTTGCAGATCTTTATGTCAACACGAAAAAGAGTGATGATGGCACGCACAGCAGCTCACCGAATAGTTTTGTTCATTTAACACTAAAAAGGAACTTTTCGGCCAATATTACCCCTGAATGACCTTTGACTTTGAATCATCGAACACCATATATGTATCATTGGTCAATGGTAACATTGACCGATTCTCATGAACATCCAATCTATTCTGCGGGAGTACAAGCCGCTTGATCGTTCAGACGAAATGGCCAAAATTGGCTCCTAGGTGACCTTTGACCTCAAATTTTTGAACACCCATAAACGAACCAATGGTCAATGATACAACTGATCAAATATCACAATCTGTGGGGGGAGAAGCATTTTGCGTAATCTGGCAAAATGGCTGAAATTGACCCTCATATGACCTTTGACCTCAACTCCCTGAACACCCAATATGTGTCAGTGATATCAATGACCAACTATCATGATTATCCAATTCAAATTGTGCGAGGAGAAGCATTTGATCTATTTTCGCCAAATTGCCAAATTTTTACTTTTGACCTCAACTTCCTGAACACCCCCAGTCGCCTCTTCACATGGTGATCATTGTGACCAAGTTTCATCATGATCGGATAAACACTCTAGGAGTAGCAATTTGAATCAATTGTGGACAGATAGATAAATAGATAGACATGCACAATCATGATAGCCCACCCAGCCACATACCTGAGAAAAAACTATCCAACTGTAACTTCATCTCCAGTAACAACAATCTCATTGTTGAACCCATTTTCCCACATTTCACTGATTTACAGACTCAAAACTAGACATCGGCTGGCGGGTACACCGCCAACGGGTATATCCCCACATTTGAGCAATCAGTGAAGCATGCAAATCTGCATAAGTTAACCTCTGGTGACCCTAAAAATTACCTCCACCTTTGTTGAGACTAAATGTAGATCACATCCACCAAATTTTGTTGAAATCCGACAAACTCCGAAAATGGATAAATCATGCAATTTTGACCCCGATTGACCTCAAAATGATCTCCACCCTTCGTAGGGACTAAATGTAGTCCCCATTTACCAAGTTTCGTTCGAATCCGACAAACTTGAAAATTAAGTGTGATATGGGGATATAATTTCATTATCACAGCTGTAGAATACTCTTCAAATCTGGCATAAAAAAGATTGAGTTCCTGTGACCTCTGACTTGGAGGTTACCCAGTCACATTTGCATTGTTTCCATGCACCAAAATCCAAAAAATCAAAAATGAAATAGAACAGTATTAATGGAGAATTACATACTGGTTTCCAGGATTTCTTGGGGGAAGACTTGAAAACCTCCTCCTCTTTGTCCTCTTCTTCTTCCTCCTCCTCTCCTTCCTCTTCTTCTTCCTCCTCCTCTCCTTCCTCCTCCTCCTCTTCTTCCTCCTCCTCGCTGTTGAAGAGGGATTCACTGCCTGATGCAGACTCTCCTCCTGCTAATATCGAGTTGAAAACCTACAGGAAAGATGGAAACCAAGTAATGGGAACTTAGTGAGGCAAATACCTAGGGCATGAACCATACTACCAACACTAGGCCTAATAATACAGTACAACTGTATTGTACATGTACAATTATACTCCAGCAGCAGTCACTTCATATCATACGATTACAGCCGATAAGTAGCTCATTGCTACCATTTCTATCAGCAGTCTACAAGATTTGACTGCTCTTAGGACCAAAAGTAGTATAGGTCATCCCTAGTACGAACTCTATATTTTTGCATTCAACAGAACTGTCATGTTTACACGCTTTCAGGATATTGCTTCTGTAGACCTAAGATACCCTTTCACCTGACTCAAAACCTGACTCAAAAGGGATCATCTAATTGATAGGACCATTCTGGCCGCGCAGTGTTGATCAAACGATAAACACCGATTTTGGGATTTCCAACTGAAATGGAATTGGCCAATCTCTATAAATAAAAGCCTGGTATATAATGTGCAATTCAAATTGAAAAAGAAAATATGAATGAATGCACTTGAAAAACCTGCAGAAAAACCTGCAGAGAAAGTTGAATAGTTGTGAAACTGACACAGAAGAAGCATGTCAATCAGTATTCTTTAATATTCTACAACCCCCAGCTATCCATTATTGCAAATACTGGATTTTGATTGGCTAATCCCGATCACATGGCCATCCATTATTCTGCAATATACAGTCAGTATTTTTGCAATAACAGGCAGCTGGTAAGAGTAACACAACAATCAAATAGTTACTTGTTTTGCTGCGTCTCGTTGCGTCAATGACTTTTAAATGGAGCAATGTTCAACGCACAGATCCATTTAAAGTCGCGTTTACACGATCAGACTAGACGCAGAACGCGTACGAAATGTGAACAGTCAAATCGCACATGATTGGTTTACTCGGTCAAGGCATTAGCCAATCACCCATATTTTGATTGTTTACAATTAGAACGCAAATGTGGTCTGGCCAGGTTTTGCACGCGCAGTACTTAGCGCGCCTCCACCGTGACGGAATTCTACCGCGCAAAACCGACGCGCTGATCGACTCATTGCACGCGCGCTAAACTGTATCGCAGTCAGTGACTCAACCCAAGTCTGACCCTGTCCACCTTTTCCAGAGAACTCAGCTCAACTTGGGTCAATTCCCCAAAAGGCCCGACTGGATTTGAGTCATTATACCCAAAGACTCAGACTCTAACTCAACTTTCCAAGGACCTCAATTGACTCAATCGAATGAACCTTACTAACTTGATTACAAGTTTACTGCGATGGTTTGTACATGATTTTAGTTGTTTCAAATTGATATGCTGGTGTCTTGTCTATTCTGTTGAAATTTCCCTGTATGGATGAAATGGATTTAACTGAATTGAATGGTAGCATCAACTGACACCTTATTGTGTCATATTGATTTATACTCACATTAGTTGCTCTTTCGTCATCTGCCTCTCCCATGGTGCAGTTGCTGTGAGATATTGTTGGAATGTACTGTAAGAAAATTAATGGGAGAAATTTGACAGCAAGTAGAAACTTTGCTGAATTAGAGAAAGAACTGGAACACCAGTGGTGCAGCAACTCAGCAATAGTTACCGAATACCTGCCAATGCCATCAGAACAAGCTCGATCAAAATCGGACACACGGTTGCCAAGATGTTGTCATTTTAAGGAATTTGCTCTAAGCCCTGCCCACTCATAAATATTCAAGACATTGGCACCAAAAAAAATAAGGGATCATCGCACCTACATGTACCCAATATGACATCAATCCACCATGACACAGCTGAAAAAACATGATTACAAGCAATACTACAATTAGCCCCGCCCCTTTATGAATATTGATTAGATAAAATATTGTCGCACAAAACATGTACCCAACCACCTACCAATACCATCAAAACAGGTTTGATCAAAAGTTGCCTAGATATTTACATTTTGAGCCCTGCCCACTCATGAATATTAATGATTTAGGCACCAAAATCAATAGAGATCGTCTACTCTAAGAAGATCCCTGGTCTACACTGAAAACAATTGAGTTCATGTACTTCCCATGAGAAAGCTGTATACCAAATTTCAACCTGATCGGACCAAGCATTCTGGACTTATCATGTTAACAAGCTTTTCAGACTTTTACCTCTTTTTACCTCAGATGACCTTTGACCTGAACCCGGAAACAATAGGGATCATGTACTCATTATGGGGAACCCACATACCAAATATGAGCTTCATCCATCCAAGTGGAATCGAGTAATCGTGTTAACATGCTAAAATTGCCCAAAATATCAATTTTTCACAATCCCCCATTTTCCCCCAAAATAACCCCTGGTCTACACCAAAAACAATAGGGTTCATGTACTATTGTACTTCTCATAAGGAAGTTGTATACCAAATTCCAACCTGATCGGACCAAGCATTCTGAACTTATTGTGTTTTAAACAAGCTTCTCAGACTTTTACCTCTCTTGACCTTAGATGACCTTTGACTTGACTCCAAAACAATAGGGAACATGTACTCATCATGGGGAACCCACATACCGAGTATGAGCTTCTTCCATCTAGGTGGGGTCAAGTTATCGTGTTAACAAGCTGAAATTGGCCAAAATATCCATTTTTCACAATTTCCCCATTTTCTCCCCAAAATGAATCCCGGTCTACACTGAAAACAATAGGGTCCATGTACTTCCCATAAGAAAGCTGTATACCAAATTTCAACTTGATTGGACCAAGCATTCTGGACTTATCGTGTTAACAAGATTTTCAGACTTTGCCCCCTGTTGACCCCAGATGACCTTTGACCTGACCCCAAAACAATAGGGATCATGTACTCATCATGGGGAACCCACCTACCAAGTATGAGCTTCATCCATCCAGGTGGGGTCGATTTATCTTCTTAACTTAAGCTAAAAATTGGCGAAAATATCAATTTTTTCCCAATTTCCCAATTTTTTCCCAAAAATCACCCCTGTTCTACACCAAAAACAATAAACAGAAAGCCAAAAGGCTTAATGATTCCTTGACTGTCATGATGTTTGTAGATTTCACATGACCTTAGACATGTCCCCAAAACAATATGGATCATGTACACATTTCAGCTGTGTAATTGCCTAAAAAAGAAATGACCATATATGCATGCTTAGGCTACTTCTTCATTTTAATTATTTTCAGAAGTAATAAAGGTTTATTATCTTTCAGCTCTCTTTTTTCTATAATCTATCAATCCATTAACCATATAAAAATAGGCCCCACCCCTCTATGAAGGAATGTTCTATTATTGCATAGGTAAGTCTAAATTACTATAACAATAAGCCCCACCCCTAATGTGGGACCATTCGATTATTGCATTGGTAATTTTATATTACTTTGACAATAAGCTCCCCCCATCATGTAGGACCGTTCGATTATTGCATGGGTAGTTGTATAATACTATGACAATAAGCTTCACCCCGTCATGTAGGACCATTCTATTATCACATGGGTGATTGTATTTTACCTTTTAATATTTCACTTCCCACTGTTACACACCAAATTTTGACTTCATTGGACC
>JAODFY010027360.1:0-12844 GCA_027580055.1 Paracaudina chilensis | reverse complement strand
CATAGTTTCGATCACCCCCCCCCCCCCCCCCCGCAAAAAAAAAAATGTGTTAATGTTTATAAAAAATCTATCGCTCGGTATATGTTCGCGACTTGTTGTCAGACAATTTATGTTAAATCAATACTTTAACAGTATGTAAACTTTCGTCGTGTATGTAAAATGTAACTAACATTGTGTAATATATATATAGAGAGAAACGGATAAAGGTCAGAAACCTGGAAGTAGTGAAAGGCTCATGGCTCCACCGGGATTCGAACCGCTGACCTTCCGTTGAATACACTGACGCCCTAACCAATTGAGTTATCAAGCCAACTGGTTGGTGTCGAACCCGAGGAACTTTGGCGTGATAATTGTTTTAAATTGTGGATTGATTATCATACACGATGGATTTATGGAAGGGTATATGGTCTATGGAATACTGCTCTTATGACGTTATTTCAACTCTCTTCATAGCATCATGATAGAAATCAAATATTGGCTTCGCTTAATGGTTCTATCAGAGGTTGAGCTGCTTCTTGGTATGATTTTAATCAGTCAGCCCATAGTTCGTCACGTGAGGTTTTACAATCCCTTTTTATTTTTCTCAGAAAGAAAAACAGTGTCATATCCAGAATGTTTCATTTATCGAGACATCGGCAAATTGAATGCTCCAAAATGTGTTTCTGTTTCTTCTTCCGACACAGCTAGGCTGCTTAGCCTAACACATAAATAATTAGGTAACCTTATGATTGCCTGTATCACGTTTTAAAATGATGTCTCACAGAATGTTTAACATTAAACCGCACAGTCAAAATACATACATTTGATAGGCTATGTTCAATAGCCCACCATGTATGGAGTCCCAGACTGCCGGACCAAACAAGCCACTGGCACTACATGAAAAATCATTATGTCATGGTTATTATGAATTATTTTAAAAACTAAAGACCAAATGCAGTCAGGGCCGAATTAACGTAGTAGCAACTGCAGCAGGCGCATTTTTGGGACCATGCGTCAAACACAATGGTGATAATACATATTAATTTTTTGTTGGACATTTTGCGCGTCTCAGTGGAACACTCTTCGCACGCCCCTAAATGCTGTCCAATGCCCGGGAAACAGTACGATGGTTGATTGCGCATTTAGGGACACAAATGGATTGTTACAACAACCACATGACATTAGCGCTTCTTAATTAAAGCAATTATCATTGTTTGAGGCCTGAGAATTAACGTCCTTGAATTATCATTTGTTTTCCTTGTAAGTTATGATTAAAAGCCTCCCTGAATTATTCACACCGTAAATCGCCTTATTTGCGAAGAAATTAGACCATAACTCTATGTGTTGCATTTTGTTATTTTTGTGTTTGACCTTTTGGAACGTGATAACACAAATAACCGAATCAAACCAACAGCATTACTGCAGTGAAACGTGTATGTAGCTGGAATGAAGCGCACGTGCCATTTTGTGTCCGATAATTGAGGCATATGAATCATCTTTTTGGAGAATATCGGTAAGTTTTCATACATTGTCACACTGTCAAGGTATGGTATAATTATAACAACACGACATAAGTAGAATGCTGGCAATTCAAATTTCTTCTTAACAAAGGTAAACAGTAAGTGTCGTTCAATGTGAAAAAATTGAATGAATTTTTGGATCATTTTTTTAACATAACTCATAGACCTATATTTGTAGACGTTTCACAGGTCGTAATATGTTTTAGGTTTCCATGTGAATAATTACATCGAATTCTGTGACACAATACACCATGAAACTTTACTTTCGCGTGTCGTGACGCGGTGGGTTAAAACCATTGATCACATTCATCGCGCATCGACCTAAATAAATTTGATATATTTTTGGTCCATTTCGTTAGACGCATTAATGTATCTGGTCCAACCAGCAGGGAATTACACGCTTGATGACGTAAAAATCCTCTATATGGTAAGTTGTCCCAAAGATACATGATTTGCAATTAGACTATTTTTCCTCAATTAAGAGGGTTTTTGTCTCACTCTTGACAAAAATATATATACATAGGCCTATAGCTAATTGATCGGTGTGCTATTACACGATTAAGTGTTTCGGTGTACACAGTTAACGTAAGGCCATCGGCGTATGAGGTTTTCCTCACATTAACTTGGGTAAAGCTACCTTTGACGTCACTTCACTCTAAAACACAACTGTTTCAAATGTTACGGTATTTGGCCAATCATATTTTTCGTTGACAAACTTGAGAAGGTCACACGAAATTCATCTTGACTTCCAGGGGGAGGATGTCCTGGCGATGAAAGAGATTAATCCATCAACCCTCGTACAAACAATTCAACATTAATCAACCAACAAATCAATTGGTTTCGCTGATATGTTGAGTTGTAAAGTTAACAGAAGAAATGTTAACAGAGAAACAGAAAACCCTTAAGAATGAACTAAAAAAGGCTCAAAATATTATATGTGGCTGTGAATATTCGCCCAAAGGTTTGGTTGGTTGCTCTTTTATTAGTGTCTAAGTTCCCCAACTTTAAATATGGATCCAAACGAAACATTTGCTAAGAGCATTTTTACGACGATATTGACAAATTGATCAAACAGCAGCATATACGTGTTGTTTTAGCACCAGTCTGGTGCTAAGTATATGTTCAAAATGAATATTCATGTTTGTGGCAGGCCCCCAGCGAGAGGGACGGGTGCGGTGGTTGAGTCCTATTAATTCCATTAGAAGTTTCCACTAGGAGTCCTTTGCATTTATTGGCCCAGTGCCATGACCCGGCCAAGTCTTGGCAAGATTATTGCCTTCATGCTCGGTGCTGAATATAAAGGAAAGTATTAGGGTGTTTTCGTTAAGTTATGCCTTTGAGTGTATGTAAATTGTACCATCTTAAAACGTGTCCTTCTAGCGTGAAAATTGTATAAAACTTACATACATATTTTTACTTCCCAAGCAAGTGTAAGAAATTTTGAACATAAAGTGAAGAGTTTTGCCTGACTGGCAAATCCCATCTGATAATCCTTCGACATATAGCTCCTGTATAATAAAATGAGTTCATGTATACAGAGAGACGTATACAGCGATTTCAACCATCACTGCCTCACTGCTTACGTACTTCACATATAAAGATTACACCTGTAATTTTCCAAGTACAGGTGTAATAATAGGCTTCAACGAATCCTTGTAGGAGAGTTGCAGATAACGTGGTCGTTGTTGCAGGCGTTTTCTAAGATGAGTTTTTCGAAAAGGAAGTCCGCTGCTCTCAGCAGGATATATATTATATATATATATATATATATATATACTAGCAACCTGAGTGCAAATAATGATGAGGCAGACACAAATAGACTGTTGCATTGTGTGTATTGTCAAAGTGATTTTGTCCTCATCACTGGCACTATAGTGATATTATCATGAGCTCACCACCATCCGTCATCAAATAAGTCGGTCTATGTAACGGTGGCGCTCCGCTAAGGTAGTCTCCTAATAATTAGCACGACCCTCCACCCCCCCCCTCCCAAATATATAGATAGAGATTACTTCATGTAACCTGATATTTCGCTTTTAACTTTTGGGTTTGTGAACGGATATTACAAAACATGGCCTATTTGTTCTTATAAAAAGAAGAAAATTATGTTATAAAATGGAACTGATCATCTGGCTAGCAGGTGATATCAGCATATTGTTTTTCGGCCTTTTCTCGCTCATGTTTCAACAGGAGATTGTGAATTATTGTCCTTTTCTATATCTTCCAGCGATTTTGATCAATAAAATTATATTTATAGACATTAAGTACCCTGCGAGCACCTCAGTGCTAGTAGCTGGCGCACGATGTGGGGCAAAATTCGCAGGAGGAAGAATAACGCCCGAGGTCAGATCAACCTACATGAAACAGCACGCGGGGAAGCCACTCTCCTCTCTATAAGTATATTTAGTTATTGAATTCCTAAAATGTTTGATGCATTATTTATTATATTAATACATAATATACAAAAAATAACGCGATCACGGCTGGACACAAACAAATTACAGTAAATGGCTTATATAAAGAAGGAATACGTGTTTATCTAAAATTTTAATTTTGCCAATGGTGGAACAGGCAGAACACAATGACGGCGATTCGCTCTCAATTGTTGAGGGGTAGGGCATGACGCCACATTCATAAAATTACGGTGTGAAGAAATTATAGTCAATGGGGGAGCCCTAAGATATCCCCGTGATACACCTCGATCGCCGCCCAAGGCAGCACATATCTGGTTTGATTTTTTATAGCATCGCCATTTTGTTGGGAGGTGTGCGATCAATTCAATTCATCAATTCAGGTACCGGTACATAATATGTACCGTTACCGTTATCATATGTGGCAGATCATACTATGGGGCCGCGTGGTACAATATACGTTACTATATTATGTATGTTAATGCGCAGAAATATGGTGGTATTGTGTATAATAGTTTGATATTAATGTTTTGCAATATATAGTCCTTTAAGGATACTCTATATCCTGACCTATTAAAAGCAATTCAGGTACATAATATGTACCGTTACCATTATCATATGTGGTAGATCATACTATGGGGCCGCGTGGTACAATATACGTTATATTATGTATGTTAATGCGCAGAAATATGGTGGTATTGTGTATAATAGTTTGATATTAATGTTTTGAAATATATAGTCCTTTAAGAATACTCTATATCACGACCTATTAAAAGCTGCTAAAACCTAATCTTTCAGGTGACTAAATCGAAACCAGAAATCATATGGTGTCCCATGCAGTTATGATGTCCCATGCAGTTATGGTGTCCCATGCAGTTATTTTTATACCCGACAAAATATATATCATGTATTCGCTTCATATAAAGCCCATCAACTGATACAAAATTATTTCTCTAGGCAAGTTACAGACGCTATGTGGTCTCACAATGTATTAAAGCGGGGCTTAAATAAACTATGCCTAAAGCGGCGGTAGATTTAAAGACCACCAGACACTATAACCAGTTAAAGGTGGGGTTGCAAGTAGCAAAACCTACCAAAAAGTCAGATTTTTAATTGGCTCTGTTGAACACTTTTGAAACTACGAATGAGCCCATCTCAGCTGTAATAACTTCATATGCAAATATAAACACCTCAATGAGAAAGTTTACTAAAATGTTCATTAAATTAGGAATCTGTTAATTCTCGGTGTCACCGAGAACCTCATGTGAATTCGCATCTTACAACCCCACCTTTAATATATTGTGTTATTTTAGCAGAAATATCTCGATTATGGTGAAAAGTGTCCGTCATATCAAGAAAATATACCCACCACTTGCATCTGTGGTCAAATGCCTGTTGTGTCAGACATTATGTTGAACATCTGAAACTGTGACTAAAGCTTAAGGTTGTCTATGTTTCATAAATAAATACATCGATTGGTTAAACTCTTAATTGTAAGTGCTTGTTTAAATGCGAGTGACTGCTTCATAATGCAATTATTAAATCAGGTCACGTTCATCTGAAGACGACGTAGACGTTCATTTGATATATATAAAAGAACGGAAGCCTATAAGAGGCCGTCATGTCAAAATTTTGCCGTTATTGATTCGAGAAGCCCAAATGCCAAGGTTCGCCTTTATTAGGCTAGTCTACTTGAAGCACGAAAGCTGACCTTTAGAAATGGATTCATCATAACAGATTATGCCATGTCATGTAATTTGTCCTGTCTATGCGGACGTAACATGATTTGTCCTCGTGATCTGTCCATGGTCCATGATCTGTCCCTCACAACCTCATCGTTTTTAAGCAAATAATTTAATTGCATAAATCTTAATAAATAATAGAATAACATTTTTGTTCCACACGACCCGGCTTTGATATTGATCTAGTGGCCAATTATGCGATTCTAGATTGGCCTCGGAATACGCAAAAAGCTTCTAAAATACGACAAAAAGAAAAGAGTAACGGAAGTTAATGCAGCTATAGCCATCAAAGACTACGTTTTGAGATGGGTGGGACATAATATCAAATATCCCCCCCAAGATTTAACATATCCCATTTCAAATGTAGACTAATAAGGTCATAATATAACCAATCTAGTTCTGTATGTCCGGAGAAATGAGGTTTATCTTGATTTTCTGAACATTTTCATCTTCGAAATTAAATCATCTAGCAAGCGGTTGGTACGGTACTGTTACTCTTTGCTGAAAATTTTCGCGCAGTAAACTAGGTTCCTGGTGGACTGCTGGTAGTGATGTTTTCATACAAAGAAATGCCTAGGAAACAAATTCCTCAAACGCTCATGAAGGGGCTAACAAAGTTCTGGTTGGTAGGCTACTTCTATAACTTCCTGTCTAGGCTACTTTCCTATCTAGGCTACTTTTCTATATTTGCTACTTTCCTCTACTTGTCTCAAAAAGCCTAGGCAATACACTCTTCCGAAAGAGTAAACGTACAGGCCCAAATTTTTTACGAGTTTCGCGCGCAGAACAATCGGTTGGTGCTGGCCTGTTACTAGTAATGTTCTCAAAACAAATATAGGCCTAGAGAACAGATTCTCAAAACGCACATTAAGAGGCTAAAAATTAGGTTTGGGTGGTGCTGCGCTCCTTCCTGTCTGTTCAAAATGCAAGACTAGGCAACCTGTTCTTCCGTAGAAGTACATGTACAAGTCAAAAATTTCTCTCGCTTCAGGCACATGCTGCTGTACTGCAGGTAGTACCGAAATGTTTCCATACAAAATATGGGCTTGGGGGAAAAATTCCCCAAACGCACATGAAGAGCTAAACAATTGATTGGTACTAGTATTTTTGCATGGCTGTCTCAAAATATAAGGGTAGGCAATTGGCTCTCCCGAAAAATACATATACATGCTCAGAATATATGCTTAAAATTCATCTTGGGGGAAAAATCCCCAAACGCACATGAAGAGGCAAAACAATTCTGGTTGGTACTTGTAATTTTTTTTCCTACCTGTCTCAAAACGCTCTTCGGAAAAAGTAGGCTACATTCATAGACTTCGCGCGAAGCGCGCGCAGTAGATATGATTGGTACTAGTATTTTTGCATGGCTGTCTCAAAATGTAATGGTAGCAACTGGCTCTCTCGAAGAAATTCATAAACATGCTTAGAATACATGCTAAGAATTCATCTAAGTTTTTTTTTTACCAAAATTGTCCTGGGAAATGTCGTTTCCGGCCACGATCTAGAAGGTATTTCTAGCCAAAAAAATTCCTGTACGCTACGCGCCAATGCTACGCTTCGCTTAATATGTGTTGCCGACAATTTATGTGGACATGGCAAATGGTGCCCTCGGGTAAAAAAAAAATTCCTTTCGTGAATAATGTTGTTACAAAGGGCTCTAAAAGTTTTAGTCTTCTAAGCCTATCTTTATCGGTAAAATTGTCCTAAGGAGTGTTGTTTCCGGCAATGTGAAGAGGTTCCTATTTAAAAAAAATCGGTACGATCCGCGCCAACTAATGGTGGCGCTCCGCTGAAATAGTCTTCCAACAAGATCACACGAGGGTTTCGCTCCCCCCCCCCCAAGTTTCAATTTGGATTGACGCCCCTGAATAAATTCGAAATGACATGGGAACTCCTCGTTCAAGAACACAGTGGAAGACTAACTAAATGACCAATGGGGACTATTGTTTAATGGGCTGTATATAACATGATCAGATATATACATTGTCGACTGATAACAATTTAATCAAGAACTTAGACATACATTATCGATTTATATGCACATGATAGCCTCTGCGACATATTCGACAAAAATTCGACTAGTATAATCGTAAATATCACCAGTTTAAGTATATACATTTAGGATTCTCCGGGGAAAGGTAACCACCACTATCACAAATGAAGAAGGTCCTCCGCTATATCTGGTGTTTATAATGAACGACTGTATATTTGGGGTTTATTTTCACAGCTAGACTGCAAATTGAGCAAGATCGACACTCTCATGGCTTACAGTCGTAGTGTAGCTGCTGTTCAACATTTACTATCTGTTGCAAATGTCTTATTCATTTGTTGCAGTTATATACCGCTCGTGTGTTTTTCAATATCGCCTCCCAAGATGTGCCGTTTCATTTTTTCAACACTTTCTACCTGAAATCGCGCCATCCAATTTTAACTAGGCTACTGGGAGAAGGAATTGCATTGGGATTACCCGTAATCAACAGAGGGCGCTGTAATATAGGTCCTAAACAGAGCTGTGCATCACTAAGTGTCGTCCGTGAATTACTATTGCGAAAGAACGTGTACCGAACGAACTTCAGTTCACTTATTATACTAGTAGTAGCTAGCATAGGCTATTGAATGTTTCAGTGTTGTTAATGTTACTGAGGGTTAGCTAGTTAATCAAATGTTACAATTAACGACATAATTACCTTTCTATGAGATTTTCTTTTCTTCCGTGAATATGAGACCTTCTGGTTATAAGCTCTTGTTTCAATCTGGGCACTGTCCAGGACGAATACTTCGTAACTTAAATTAACGTGGAACGTAATCGCTAACGTCAGTTAGCGATTTCTCAGTCTTGGTTGCAATTTGTATATTTCGCGTAACTGTGATAGGACCTATATGACAGCGCCCTCTCGGCCGGACGGGTAGCCCCATTGAATGAACAACTGTTAACACAACTAGTGGCATACCATGTTTATTAAACTAAGAGCATTTTTTGTATCAACAAAAACAAAAAGTTTATTGAAATTTGTGTAACCCAGGTCCCAATGGACCACAACGGTTTGAAATATCAAATAAAAAATTTCCTCAAACTTTATAACAGGTTCTGTCTCTTTATTCTGCCTCATTAATTAAACCAGTATCTCGCTCTCACTCAACAAAGAAAACAAATGAATATCAATATGATAATATAAGCCTTAAACTTATCCCTAGTCTCAGTAGCTGTGTAACTTATATATAACTTATATTGTAACTGAATACTTATATGCTTTGAAAACCGATTTCAGCTTTGCAGCTCAAGAAAGTTTGTTCTGCTTCAGAGTCCAATCCAGATCAGAATCCAGTTATGGCGCTGGCATCTCCATGGCAACCAGGCTCCAGTGGGCGACCATAGACAGCTACGCACTGTTTCTATAAAAGGGCCGCTGTGTAATCAATATATGGACAATTATCTTCGTTCAGTCTTGGCGGCACGCAAAAACCTCACCAAGACCTCAAAACAGCAAATTTTGCGTTAATAGCGATTTAGCATATCAGGATCTTTGTCTGGTGTGAACAATACCACGGAAGTTTGTTTAATGAAGGCAAGTAAAAAACATATCAGAACAAGTGAAATCTGGCGACCACTTGCCCGATCTGCATGTTGTCCACGATTCAACAATTGATCAGTATAGGCCCGGGCCTATCATGAGAACGGAACAAGATCATATATGCTGATTATAGGTTTTTGTAGATGTTTTGTCCTGGTTCATATGAGTTAATTTTTACGTGTTTATTTTTAACATATAGGGCCTACATTGTATAGTGCACCTTGCGCATTTGCACCTTCCCTAATAGTTTATTTGATCCCCATTTGCCACCGCCAACCGCCACGTCTGATCTCCTACGTATTTACAGTCTCGGAATATCCAGCTGTAAGCGATCAGCTGGTTTTGGAAGTTGTTTTATTTTCATGCACCCCATTCCGCTAAATTTGACTTTGCTCTTGACAAGAATTCTACGTCCGATAAAACAAATTCGTTGTTTTGTACAAAAAATGCCACAGGAGTTTAACGCCGTTCGTTGCTATGAATGTGGAACGTTCCAAGTTCAACAAACAAAGAGACATCGGAAATGGTCATGTAAGATGTGTGGACAGAAACAAAGTCTGAAGAAGGTGAGTCTACCAGTAGATACTTTACTGCTAGTATAGGCTAATTGTATATATATATCACTTCTGCGAAATTTAGTATGGTGCTGCCTAGGGTTGTGGCTATACCACGTAGGGTTTAGTGTTGAGGCATATTACACGATAAACAGGGTTATGGGTTAGCAAACATGGTTAGGGTTAGCAAACAGATGTGTTAGGGTTAGGGAACAGATGTGTTTAATAGGGTTAGGGAACATGGTTAGGGGACATGGCTATGTGTTAGGAGACGTGGTTAGGGTTTATTTACCCAGCAGCTGGTCCAGTACTGCAGTACAATCATCCGGGCCAATAAGCCCCTCTGCAGCTGCCTAGCTAGTTTAGTAAATTAGGATCAGGAAGGACACAAGTCCTCATAAAAGACCCTGTACCACAGAAAACCTTAAATTCTTTAAAAAAAAAACTGTCAACACCATTCTTAAAAGCATTCACACTGCTGGATAAAACATTCGATTCAGGCAGTTTTTCCTGGCTTCCGATCTACAATGTTCAGTTCTTCTGAAGTTTAAAACAATGCCCCCTGGTGGGTCTCCCATTGCTTAGACTAAAAAAAATCATTGAAGTTCAAATTATCAAATCCATGGACTATTTTAAACACCTGTATAAGACCACCACGCAGTCTACTGAAAGTCGTTCACTTTAATATGTTCGATATCTTGAAAACACCATTTATATTCTCTACGTACTGGTGCCGTGTAATGAACCGAACAAATTTTGGTGCCCTAAAAGCTGACAGCTAGCCCTACTGTACATTACAAATATTACAAATTATGCAGTTCATAATCATACTACTGTAGCCTACACTACAGACCACAGTTAGTATATAGTAGCTGCTCTGAGTGTACAAAAAAATCACCCCAATAGCCAGTCCAAAACTAGTCCATGTTCAGGACCTAGTAATTATGGTACATTACACAAAGCTTCATATACAATCATTTTGGTTTCCCTGATTGAAAATAACGATATTTTTGGCTAAATTTGTTCCAAAATAAATTTACTGATTTATAAGGAAACTACTGTAGCTGCACTGACTTTTACAATCTTTCATTCCAATCTTCATCATTAAAAACAAAAATCATTATGAAAAATGATCATACTGCAATAAAAGATAGGCCTATCTGCTAGCCTAACATAGTCTAACAAGCTTGGGTTGTCTGTCAGTAAATCTGGTAGTTCCTGTCCCCCAGATGCTGATCCACAAGGTCATCCATTATTTTTAGTCTTGAAATCATTATTATATATTTCATTGGGGGGAAGGGCATCACCTATAATATATATCCATTTTTTTTTAAATCAAAAGGCAAACAATTTTGGGGGCATGCTCCATAAGGGCCACCCTCTCCCATAACCCCCCCCCCCTCAATCATTGGCAGCACCACTGCCCACCACAAGTACCACAGTCACCTGATTGAAACAGAGGCAGGTCACTGTGATTCAAATGTCAGGTTACTGTGGTTCAAATTTGTTATACATCTTTCATTTCAGAATTTATTTTTTATTGGGAATTTGGTGAATTAGAATTGATTATATGCACATGTATGCATGCATACATCATTGATATGAATATATGGATTAGACATATGACAGAAATAGCGATAATATCAGTTTATTGTGTGACTCATATTTACTGACGCTGTCCCAGCACCTTCCACATAAAAGGGTATTGCCTAATATATAATCAAACAAAATATTTTCTTCTGCGCAGGTTTACGGCAGAGGAATGGGTGCTGACTGTCGTAAACTTGTACAGTCTCTGAATCTCGCATCGGGAGAGCTTGCAGAAGCTGAGAAAGAAATACCAGATGACCAGTTGGAGGTGGGAGATGATTCACATCCCGATTATCAGGTACATCTTCCTTTATATCCAGCAATGAAGCATTTTCAATGATTTTGGGCTCCCTTGTGGAACATAATATATATGCAAAGCTACATGTATATAATGCTTAACTCATTTCTACCATTCAGTCCAGTCATCTTGAAAAACAAACAATGATGGCTGACCCTTACTTTAGTCAGCTCCTCATTATCCCCCACCCCTAGAGAATCTCAGTATCCCACCCAAGAGAATACCCACAATCATGCTCCATTGCTCCAACAAACGGGATTGTGTGTATTTTAGGGCCATGCTAAATGTTTAAAAAATATTAATTCACGGCCCACCGGTCAAGGCCTAGGGCCCCGTGCACCCTAAAACCACCCTGCCTAAAAAACAGACAAACCTCAACCCAGACAATGCACAATATGAAAAGATACCACTGAGTGGTTCAGCCCCCATAAAATATCGGGGGGCTAAGCCCACCCCACCCCAAAGAATCATTGTCCGTTGTCAACATTTGTTTCAATTACCTAAAAGAAATATGTGTGATATGAATTTCAAGTCAAGACTCATTACGGAAATTTCAGGGGAGGGGGATATACTTCCAAAATCTTGCTCAACAAGAAACAGTATGGGGGTTGAATCCATAATCACTCCCTTAGGACACATTGACTACTGCAACAGAGAAATAAAGTAAGCACGTATAAACATCTAGTGTGATCACTCATGAAATTCCACTGAGCTCTGGCATTTGCGACCTAAACTCTTCATAAAGAGAATGTTATGAATTAACAAAAGCAATAATTAAAAGTTGGTTGAAGTGTAAAAAAAAATTGCCTTATATTGATTGGACATTAAAAGCTTTCAACATTTATAACTTTATAACTTACGTCTAATCGTTCTTCAACCCAAATGGACAGCCATGACAAATGTAAAATTATTATTGTTAGTTCTATTACTGGTATATACTAAATAAAGAAAAAAAAAATATGCCCACAATATATAGGCCTTGGTTGAGAATCTGCTTCATTCGATTTTGTTATGTACACTGTGAGACAAGCCAGATGGACAGAATCCCAGGGAGGGGTGGGCAATGGGGTCACTTTTCCCCAAACATTTCTGTAAATGACAATAGTGCCTGGACTTGCAACTGAAAAGTGCCTGTTTGGTATATAGACAGGGTTGGATGATTTAAATCACATCAATTG
>JAODFY010027249.1:0-12844 GCA_027580055.1 Paracaudina chilensis | reverse complement strand
ATTAGCACCTGGGTGGAGAGAGGCAGTCGAGATAAGATGTCTTGCCCAAGGACACTACGCAGCAGCCCGACCAGGACCCGAACCCGAAACCTCTGGATCATGAGCTCGAGACCTAACCACCCAGCCACCACGCTCCCTATTTATACATTATGAACATGTTATATGAGGTAAGCTATATGAGGTAAGGTATAGGATGGTTCAGTTTATAGTAGAATACACATCATTGTTCCTGATAAAAAGTGGACTTCAAATTGAAATATACTTAAGTTTGATAAAAACAAATTCAAATTGTGTTAGCTAAGTAGCCTATTTCATTTCAGGTTTTTTTTCTAAAGCGTCTCCAATTCCTACATATGATCTGTCATACCTGCAATGACCTGAAAGGCTTTCTTTTCTTGTGTCCCAGAGCTTTTTGATGCACAGGTGTAGTTCCCTGCGAGTATCGGGTCAGCATGAAGAAGGGTCAACCTGTTGCCATCCTTCACTTCCAAATCATCCTTGCCGTCGTCATTGATGTCATTTGCACCCATCTTAAGTGGCATGGCATCTTTCTTCCATGTGACATTGGTGATTGTCTCCTCGTCAACCAAACATGTAATTGTAGCGCCCTCCATCAGTTGGAAGTCACCTTCAATTTTTACCTCAATATCTGAAAAGCACAAGATATAGTTTAAATTGTGCTGTATATTCAGAACACTGCACAACAGATTATTATTTGATATACAGTATTGCCATATTACCAACACTAATCAGTATATAGTTAGTATGTACACAGGTGACACCATTAAAACGTTCTACCTGCATATTGCATGTGTATCTTGTGTATCTATATATTTGGTATGTACACTATACATACTGTATGCACACAGCATTCCATTTATGTAGTTTTTGGGGTAGTTTTTGTAATAAATTGTATGTTACGAATCCTTCATTATATCAGGACCTTCGTTTTCATAATGTTCTTCTTAAATTATTTTGTGAAGGTAGAAATAGTATTCCATTTAGTTTTAATTTTTCAACATTTAATACACAAACAATAATTGCTTGGCAGTATACTTGATGTAAAATTCATATATAATTTACAATTTACATGAAATGTGAACAAATACCATCTCTTTACCCATTAGGTACAGTAACTGACACCAGCTCATGCAGTATACAATGATATGTGCCCAAGAACGATGCAAGCATCCATGTTACCATGAGCAATAAATATGCACTGAATGCCAACATTTCAACAATGTGCCATGATTGCTGCAGCTAGGAGGAATATTTTTTCCAAAGGCAGTGAAAAAAATACAACCTGTTTTCTACATTCTCCAGACCATTTTTTACGATGGTGTGTACAATAAAACTAGCTTGCTGCATGCAATTTAAACCAAAACATTCTTTCTGCAGAGTATATATATTTTTAAACATTACAGTATCTTGTACAATATCCTGAACAATATCCTGTACAATATCCACCATTTATTCATTAAATGAGTTACCATAATTTACAATTTGAAACTGCCAAGATCAGTTGCAGTCACTAAGCTTTATAATAATATGCGATTAGGTCAAAGTTTTGAGATACCATATACATTTTGTAGATATTTTTTTTCATCTGCCAGTACAGCATTATAAGATCCTACTGATTTTATAATGCTGTACTGGCAGATTGTATACAACATGATCATCACTGCCAAATATACCCAAGATAAATTAGGGAAACATGTTTAGTAGCTTCAAGGTGACAATCCAACAAGCCTTGGTTTAAGTTGGTTACCACATAGCAAGTCCTGCCCTGGAAGTGAGCGGTCAATGCCAGGGGACCAAGGCCCACATTAGGGGCCCCTGGTGGGGTCCATTGGCAGCAGCCTGGCAGGGGTTGAGGCTCATGGATTCTATCACATTTGGGGGGGGGGGGTTCTCTCCTACCCATTATTTTGCACCTGACAAAATCTTTTGTAAAACAAAAACATGTTAATCAGGATTCAGGTGATTTTCAGTGAATTGTACATATTTGTACGACTTTTGTACTGGTTTGTTGGATACTTCAGTGCCAGTCGCAAGGGCGTTTATTTTAGTGACAGTTAGAGCTGACCCGTGCTGGCTGGTATAGCTCCATCACTGATAGATGGTTAAGTCTGGGTTAACCCCATGGCACCACAAATGTTAGGGTTCATTTACTCCATGTAGGGATGTTTAGTAGGTAGAGGTTAGTGCTATTACAATTATTATTATGTTGTTGCACACACATATATGCCATTTCCAGAGGTACTTACTTAGGCTGAGTGTGAGTTGAACTGTAGTACCAACGGAGTCTCCAGAACACCTGTATATACCTCCATCATCCAGAACAGCATTCTTGATGACCAGTGTGCTCACTGTGGTTTTTTCAGTCTCGTTCTTAACACTGCTCACATCATACTTTTCATCGTTGACAATGTTTTCACCCTCCTTAGACCAAGTCAGGTCAGGTGGTCCAGCCGACACAGTTTGTTTACACATAAAGGTGTAGTTTTCCCCCGTGAAACCTTTAATGGAGTCATCACCTACAATTGTAACACCATCTGAAAAGAAGCAACATCATTTTGATGCCTAAAGTTTTGGATGTTGTTATTAAACTGGATGCAAACCTCAGCATAATTTATCATTTATAAGCAGCTCACGGTACTAAGTTTATCAAGTGTTTGTCAGTAATAATATGTTATAGCTCCCAAGATTTGTACCTCCAAATGTTACAAAAGGAATATAATTATGTAGTCACATTTGGTGTGCTTGGGTGTGTCTGTGTTGGTGTGTCTCTGTGCTCTTAAACATGAGAAATCAACCATTGCTAGTCAAGTTCATACTTGGTATGTATGTTCACCTTTAATAATGTGTACATGATCCCTATTGTTTTTGGTAGAGGTCAGAGATCATGTCAATCAACAAAGGTCACACACTAAAAACCTTGCTAACATAACAAGTCAATCATGCCTGGTCAGATAAAGCTCAAACTGTGTACATGTGCAAAGTCATGTCATCTCAGTTCAAAAATTGAAAATGTAAATTAGTCGACCAAGATGAACATGATTGTTAAAGTGGTTGATGTGTATGTTCCTCATAATGCCAATGTGTTTCATATTGTTTTTGGTGTTTAACATTATAAGTCAAATTCTGAAAACTTTGAAGACCCCATAGACCATAACCAAAAACAGTAATCCTTACAATGAATGTCAGTCTGTGTAGCACAAATCTAAGTAGTAGGTTGGGTAGCAAGTAGTAAGGTCACATGGCTTTCCAGTGACACTGAAAACTCACATATTCCTGTAACACAATGCTCTATGATAGAATACCAAATATAACATAATGCTCTATTCAATACTAAATCAGCAAATGACAATTACTGTACATGCAGACACATCAATGTTTGGTTAGATTCCAGTGATTCCTGCCTTGTGTACAAAATGTACGTAGATGTGCTTTACATACACCTGGTTTTGGCAGCTTGATTTTGTCTGCTTAATGTAACTCTAAAGCCTGTTTAATGTTTCATGTCTGCTTGTCGAATAATCCATAGATATTTTTGTTGATTGTTGCGGTATCTTATCATTGGGTAAACTTCTAAGGGCCACATATATTGGAATGATTTAACAGGTGACATATGGTGAACTGTTAAGTACAGCTGCACAGTATTCAAGAACAGGTAGGCAAATAAATAAATGCAGGCTACATTGTACATAAAAACATAAAAATCATACTAACACCACTGCAAACTGTCAGGAGAGTACATGTGACATAACCAGATTTAGCCTTACTCTTAATTCCAATTCCCTTAGCCCCCAAAATGTCTACATCATCAAAAAGTCCCCCCATAAGTTGACTGGTTATGCCACTGAGTCAATGAAACAATTTACATACCTGGATCTGAATATAGCAGATATAAAAAGAGGAGAAGTAAAGACAATATTTTTTAAAATTATATGCACACAAACAAGCATTGGATTGAATGATTTATTCAAGTAAATACACTCTTGTCTCTTACATATATTGGGTGGAAGGATGTAAGAGGCGATCAATGGCTACTAAATGCATGACTACCTGAAGATTAACCTATCAGTGTAAATGTTTTGGATTGAATACTATGATATGGAAAATTCAGTGCAAATTGCTTGTTGTCGTGTATTGTGTGATCTTGCTATTTCTACAAGTTCCTACATAGTACAAAATCCCAAGGTTCAATTCACTTAACAAAAGGTAAGTAAATAGCAATAGTATTAAAATCAATACCAAGCATAGGTTCGTTTGAAATACAATGTCACAATGTCTTTAATGCTGATTTGAAGTTTGCACATTTCTTAAAGGTAGATTGTTCGACAAAAAATGGTGTTGGAAACTTGTTGCCTGACCCACCATATAGATGGCATGTTGATGTATCAGATGATAAGCTGATGACAACCGATGAAGGTATATACTATGTTACTATACACAATCGAGTCCAGAAATCGCAAGGAACTTCTTTTGGAAGATTGTGTAATGACTATAATCTCCAGACTTTAAATGGATCCTCCCTCAAATGACTATAATCCCCACACTTTAAATGGATCCTCCTTCAAATGACTATAAACCCCTAAATTTAAATGGATCCTCTCTCAAATGACTATAATCCCCTAAATTTAAATGGATCCTCTCTCAAATGACTATAATCCCCTAAATTTAAATGGATCCCCCTCAAATGACTATAATCCCCTAAATTTAAATGGATCCTCCCTCAAATGACTACAATCCCCTCACTTTAAATGGATCCCCCTCAAATGACTACAATCTCCTCACTTCAAACAGATCCCCCTCTCCAATGACTGTACTCACTGCCATCCCCTCGAATGACTTCCCCAGAAACCACTGATCATGGCTCATTATTTCTGTAGGCAGCTTTTCATCATGCCTTCGTACACATCAGCTCCAGTTTCACACAATTTAATAGACAGCTGCATATCCCATGAGCTGTAACAATTCTATATTGTCTTTATCATTCCCTGTGTTGTAACGTC
The DNA here is from genome assembly GCA_027580055.1 of Paracaudina chilensis. Lineage (NCBI taxonomy): Eukaryota > Metazoa > Echinodermata > Holothuroidea > Molpadida > Caudinidae > Paracaudina > Paracaudina chilensis. The sequence continues at coordinate 7,826 of JAODFY010027249.1, read as the reverse complement.
TTCCTGCATTTTGATTAACAGTATGGCATCTGATGAATGATCATCCATTGGTACCCTGGGATTTGAAGTTCAGAGTAACTGCTTAATACAAGATAGTGGTGTGTGTTATGTATGTGTGTTATGTATACTGTACATGTATGTATGATGTATGTGTGTATGTGTTTTGCAGCAGGTCCGAGGACTTAAACAAAGGAATTTCAGGTCCTCAGAAGAATTCAATAGGAACAAAAGGTCCTCGGACATTCAAACAATGGTTAGGGTATTGTCAAGGTTAGGGTTAGGACAAAGGAAATTTCAATGGAGTCCTCGGACTTTGTAAAACCCACATGTTTCTGTGTGTGAAACTAGAGTGAATCTTATACTAGGTTGGGCAGAAAGGGATGGATTCTTTGTATGTTACAAGAGGTCAAAGAACATGGGAGGTCAAAGGACATTGGAGGTCATCACAGGTCAAATACTTAAAAACCTTGTAATCAGGCTAATTCAGTATGGGAAACATATAAACTCTTGGTCTGTACAACCATTATGAATAGATGAAACATTAATTTTGCAAGAGGTCAGGTCAGCAGAGGTCAAGTACTGAAAATCGTGTAAGCTAATCAGGCTAACTCAATGGGGGAAACATGGATTACTACAAGTACAATTAAGTTACATACTTTGTATGTATGTGTTCTTTATAGTGAGTAGAGGTCAAAGGCCATTTGGGGTCATCAGAGGTCAAATAGTCGACAATCTTGTAACCAGGCTTATTTGATGGGGGAGATCATGGTTGCATCGCATACTTGTAATACTTCATATGTAAATTACCGATAGTATGTAGATGAGTTCTTTGTAAGTGGTCAAAGGTCATTTGAGGTCAACAGAGGTAAAGTGCAGAAAACTGTGTAATTAGGCTAACTAAATTGGGGATACGTGGGTGGACCTTGTCCTTGGTTTGAACAATTTCCATAATGAGTAGATGAACCTTCTAAATTTTTTAGAGGTCAAGGGTCATTTGAGGTCACTAGAGATAAAAATACTGAAAACCTTGTAATGTGGCAACTCAGTGGGTGAATCATGGATAAATCTTATACTTGGTATGTTTATTGTGAATACATGTAGATGAGCCCTGTTTCATTTCAGGTCATCAGAGGTCAAATAGCCTTTGATTTCGGAATAATTTTAAGAGTCAGTTGAAAATATTTAATCAGTGGAAGCTGAGCTACTCACTGTCTGTTCAAATTAGTTTAATTTTTTCTCAGATATGGGGGGCATGTCATCCATCCACCACCCATGTTTTTTTTTTTTTTATAAAGTTCAGTTGTCATCTGTGGTCAAATGCTAAATCCCATAAATTTAGTCCATGATCCTAGGTCATGCCAGTCGCTGTGTCTTTCTAGAGGTCAAAGGTCATGTAAGGACATCACAGAGTTCAAATATATTAAAAAGTCAGAATAACAATGTCATCATCTTTCTTGTTATGGTTGTCAGTTTGCAAAGTGCTGACACTTCAATGCATTTATCAGCTTTACAACAAGACATTTTGATTCCCATACGTTCATAACTGATTGATCTCTGGGGGTTTGCTTTGAGCTCCCTCTACTTCAAGCAAGACAAGTCGTAAATTATTATGAGTCAAAAACTTGTGTGAGTCATATAATAATCAATAAATTGTGTTTACACAATTACAGTATTCATGTGTGGTTGTGAATCATACATAGTCGTGATTAACAGAGACATTCATATATCCCATTTAGTCTTACCCCTAAAATATATTGGAACAATCCATCTTAATTCTTAACTAAGACAAGTAGTGAGATAATTAAATGAGTCTAGGGCAAACCAAATGATATTTTTTCCTTCTAATTTTGATGTAGAATGCAACAATTGCCTTGTTATAATCTGTGTTATGAAGTATTAAAAAGCATTCAACCATTCCTATCCCCCCCCCCCCACAAATGTTTTAAATAAATATATGATGTGCAAGTCTTGCAAAATGCTCCTTTAATATATGTGACACTGCCAAAGCATGAGTCATATAGCACACAAGGTGTAATTGTAGCTTGAACACGCCGCCCGTATCGCCCGTATCCGTAGGTACAACTGAACAGTGTCATCATGTGATAACAGAACAGCTGATGCAAACTATTTAAAATCTCTATGGACATTCCCGCTTATAAAGGAAATCCCTGTTGCTACGGAGACACCCGGAAGGTTGTTTAATTAAGCAAGATCACAGGTCGGTTCAAAGTCTGTGGCTGTCTTGTGCAAATAGGATTATCTCCATCGGGGCGAAGTCGGTTTCTACTATGGCCGTGGAGAGGATAACCCCACAAATAAAACTTTGAAAAAAAAGGGGATAAAGATTGTGGTCACTTCAGAATTATCAGTGTTATCTGTTCCATCTTTTTAGTTGAATATTTTCACAGATAATTGCTGGATTATGCGGGGGGAAAAACTGATACACTGGCCTGCTTAAGTAAGCACATCAGGTCGAAGGCGGGTTCTGCGATTGCGTCGTCGTGTTTCACAAGTGATACATACTGTATTTTCCAATGGGCTTTGATTATTTGTTTTGGTGATAAAATTGTCACAGTAGCCAAGCTAGCTTACTGTCAGCTGTTCAGATAGAGTACAGCGAGTGGTTGCTTAATGATTGCGTTGCAACAACAAGCTTTTGTGTTTGGGCTTTGGCCTTGGCATTCAGTGTCGATCAGTGTTCAGCAGAGCGATATGAAGCCTCCAACACAAGCTTTAATAGCAACAACGCATTGTTTGCCTTCGGATCTTGCTTTGAGCACTGTTTGAATATTCTTGCGTTCTGTCGCTGGATTGATTGACGGGGAGTAAAATCCCAGTCTGGCTGGAAAAAAGGGTTTCTGAAGAGGGCGTCTCATACATCCATTAGCCTTCTTCATGAATGCTAATGCCAACCTGTAAATGGCAGGTTGAAATCTTCTCAAAGGAGGAAATTCCTACTTTTTACACACTAATTCAGACACTCTGTTCTGTTAACTCCTTTGCAGCTGTGTTTTGGGGGAAAGGTTAAGTGACAAACGTGCATGCCTACCTCATTATGTGGGCTCTTAAACTCACAAGGATTGTGTGCAATCTCGTCTGTTGAAATTGCTTTTATGCAGCAATGGTTCCAATGTTTGATTGGCATTATGTGTTAGCAAACAGATTGTGTGCCCCAAAGATCTTTTTGTGTAGCTTCAGAGGAGAAACCAAAACAGCTTGATATATACCCAATAAATTGTATATAAGACTGTATTTCTGTGAGTTTGGAGAGTTGGATTCAATATATATATATATATATATAGAGAGAGAGAGAGAGCTATAAAGTGGATGCATCATTCAAAATTTGCCAAAATTCTTTATTTGATACAGTAGATCTGGAGGAGCAATTAGAGTGATGTCGAAAGGAATGTGCTGTAGACGTTGAATCTTTAGGATGTTAGGCTACTCTTGCTTAACCTTGGATTTTGGGATTAACACGGAAGAAGTTTAACAAGGATAAGAATATAAAATCAAGTGTACTTGTCTTACAATTGGTACAATTTTACAGATATTATTGAAATCTGCAGGTTTGGACTGAAATATATGTTTGAACTGAAATCAACGGAGTAATTTATATATGCGACACGATATCACCGTTCAACTCAAATATTGCATGGATTTACAGTCTATGTCCCTTGCGCATGTTGTCAATATTTATATGGAACATATAGTTATCATATGTATCAAAGGTGTCTTACTGTAAATTTCACAAACTGACTTGCATCAAGGTTCCTTACTGTAGGCATAAAACCCACCTGTGCACCCATAAGTCTGGTATCTGTATAACATAGTGCCCTCTATTTCCATCACATTGGAATTTACCAAACCTTGCAATGTGTGACTTTTCCCAGTGAATTTACCAAACATCACATGACGTGGTGTGTTTTGTGCTCCTTTTTGTGGGGAAGTTCATGTAATTTCTGACTTTAAAACCCTTTCAAAAGGTCTCCAGAAAGATTAATAAAACCGCTCTCTCTCAAATGTTCCAATTAATAAAGAATAACCTTTATTTCTTCATAAACCACCAGTCTAATTCTCTGCTTCCCGTTGATCTTCATTCTAAATTTTACAGTTAATTTTGGTGATTATACGTGATAAGTTGACATTAAATGGCTTCCATAAATTGTCTATGAACAATATTGGTTCCCATCAAGAATAATAAGTCTATACTATCCAAAGCCAATTGTGATATACTATCCTGAGCCTATTTGTGGTATATTTGCCAACTCATATATTGGACATCATTCCCAAAAGAAGGTGGAAGTATCACACGCACAGTCGTAAATCACATTTTAGATTACGCAAATGTTGGTATATTTGCCAACTCATATAATGGACGTTATTCCCGAAAATAGGTTGGGTGTATGACAATGCAAAGACGGAAATCTCATTTCGGATTACGAAAGCGAAAGTTAATACCAATGGATGGAGGAAGCTTTAAGCCATTAACACAATATAAGTGCAATAAACGGGGTCAACCCATCTACATTCATTCACAAGAGTGAAGACGATTCATTTCCAGTGTAATGAAATTTTTTTGCAATAAACTTGCTTGTTGACTACAAACTTAGAAGGGTATTCATTCTTTTGCTTAATTTAGATCAGTGCATATAGATCAGAACTACCTCTAGTCTACCTTTAGTTCAATTTTCTATATTCCGATTTTTTTTTTTTTAAAAGCTGTGGAAATTGGAACCACTGTGCAAGAAACTACCTGATGAGGGACAACATCTGCAATTCGATGGACTCTTAAAATCCTTGTGAGATTTGAAATTTTGTTCCTTTTGGAGATCTTCTTTTGTGCAATAAATCTTCTCCCTCAAGAACGAACGGAAGCTGTTTAATAATATATATATATATATATAAATAGGCAGATATGCTCAATCAGATTTTGCTACATGTATGAATAGCGATTTTGCTACATGTATGAATAGCGATTTTTGTAATGCTTCGCAAACTAAAGCGGAATAACGATTTTGTCCGGAATTTTCTGTCGGTGAGCACAAGCAAGAACTCATCATCAACGTAGCCCTTAAACAGAACTAGGAAAAGTCAAAGTCGGACTTTTTTAGCAGTATACCAGTATTCAACCCCCTCACTTACAGGGGGGCATAGGACAGTAAGGTCACATGCCAAGAAACAGCCACATCAATCAATCAATGAAAGAGGATAACAAATTTTTAGGAAAATATTCAACAAAAATCGGCTTTTAAATTTTTTTAAAAGTCGTTCATATCTGTGGGCAGTTATTATATTCTCTTAATAGTGTGTGAACTTGGAATAAGCGATGGCAACGTCAAAGGGTCGCTTGCTTCTTTTTGATATGGACGAGAGTATTCGCTACACCAAATTTAACAACAGGGTAGAGGGCGTTGCGCCTTCTCCGAAACCACGGCAACAGACTGAAGATGAGAGGCAGAAGTTGTCGATGCTGTTTGGAGTTTTCTTGCCTTGTATTCTTGCCATTTTTAGCGGGATACTACTTTTAAGATTAGGTAAGAGTCGGGTGTTAAGAGAATCTTAATATTTTGCGAACTAGATTTTAATTCAAGCTTTATGGAAGGATTATAAGCAAGCCCAACAGGTAACCTAAAGCCAACAAATGAGCGATATAAAGTCGTCATGTAGAAATTCTTCTGTTCAACCACCACGATATTTTATGTAGTCTCATCGATTGCATTAAAGTTTGAAATTCAAATTTCATTTACACCATGCAACAATATCATATGCAATAGGAGCGTGTAGGACAAAATCGCACACGATTTTGTTGGGTGGTGTAAATGCTGCTTTATCTTATATGAAAACTGATGAATAGATACACAAGACAGTGAAACTAGCATTCAAATAAATATCTTGTTCCATTCATTCCCAAATCAGTGGAAATTCAGTGTTTCAAATGTACAGAGCCGCTTTATCCATAGGGCAAAAGGGGCAACTGCCCCGGGCACCCAGATTGAAGGGGCCCCCATGATCTGTGATAATATTAATACAAAATAATACAAGGTGTAACAGGTTGAGGTTGTAAACGGCTGATCATTCTTCTCATATAACAGCTGTCTGTAACCCCAATGCTCCCATGCTGGGAATGTATCCTTAGATACATTGATGTCTCACAGAAAACATCTCCTGTATATCTACTGTTTAGGGGGGTATAAAGGTTCCTAGTAATATGTCCCTGTCCCTAATATGGCCCTCTGCACAGTATTATTCAATTTGTTGGCATACACCCTTCGATTTCTCAGAACTGTTTACCACATAATCAGAAGACATTTGATAGGCAACAACTGTGGAGTTCTTGTACCTTTTCACCGAGGGCTTCACCATTTTCTACCCAAAAGGAAAAAAAATCTGCTTTTTTGAGCTTGTGATAAATCCGGGTATTTTAGGATTCTTTCATGCAAAGATGAAATAAATCCGAAGAAATAGTGATGCGCCCGTAATGAACTGAGACTGTGCCTATCAAGTGTAGGCTAGGCTAGAAATATTCACATTGTGTCCATAAGGTACTAATTAGGTCACTAATTAACAGCATTTCATGAGCTTGGAATCTGACATACTGCATGGTTTAGATTTGACAGAGGTCATTCATACGTTTGCCTCGCTAAAGGCACGCAAGGTGATTCTCTAACTCTAATTTTTGCTTCGGTCTATGCCTTGCCCCTCAAAGACCAAAACGTTTTTTGTGTATATAGGGGGCCCCCATCATATTACTTGCCCCGGGCCCCATAATTTGTTAAAGCGGCCCTGCAAACGTAACACATTCAGTGACATGGAAGCATCCATTTTGTTTTAGAAAAATGACTTGTAGTAAGTCTATGACATCACAATGCCACTTTTCTTTAAATGAGTTGAAACATGCCTTGCAATATGAAGTCTATTATGACATCACAATGGCACTATTATCTCTCTGTATTTCTTTATTTTATTATCCATATTTTTAGTGTTAAAATGCAATCAATTTTTAATAATTTTGACGTTTGTTTGTGAAAGATCATGTATCATACCAATGCATATATGAATATGTTAACAAAATATCCCACAGAAGAGAAATGAACTAGGGTTTAAATTCTAAAATAACTCTATAAAAGTTTTCAAGTTGTTTTTTTCCAAAAACACTGTGCCGCAAACTTAAAAAAATAATGAAACGAAATAATAATAATGAGGACTTGCTAGGGTGCCTTATGCAGGAAGCCTCTAAGCGCTATACAAACCTAGGACTATTAAGGAAAACGACACATGAGACAAACAGACAAGAGGCGGAACAGACTATCACAACAACAAAAGACGTAAAGGTATAAAGGATTGGCCAATATTAAAGAAGTAGGTCAGCCCTTTCCGATATTCTATGCAGGCTTTCTATGCGGTCACGCAGCGTATGTGTGTATGTGCGTGTATGTGTGTGTGGATGTGACGGCTGTTCGTAATCTCAAGAAGTAGCTTTCCCACATTAAGTACAAGAAGCCTATATTGTTTTTGGTGCTGTTTGTTCGAAGGTTGTTTGAGATCAACAGAGGTCAAACAGTCATATTTGAGTTCTATGTTGCCCATATGAGAGACAAGAACCCTATTGTTTTTGGTGCCCTTTCAAGGTTTTTTGAGGTCGAGAGGTAAAAAAGCGAAAACCTTGTAATCACAATAACTGGAGAATGCAAGTGTCTACAGAGATCATGTTTGACTTGTAGGTTGCCCATATGGGGTGCAAGAACCCTTTTGTTTATGGTGCTGTTTCAAGGTTGTTTGAGGTCAACAGAGGTCAAACAGTGTAAACCTTGTAATCGCAATAACTG
>JAODFY010027139.1:0-12849 GCA_027580055.1 Paracaudina chilensis | reverse complement strand
CCTGCAGTGCATCCACTAGTTGTAATATTGGAGTAGTTATTGGTGAGTTCTACTGAGATATAGGATATTGAACCTGCAGTGCATCCACTAGTTGTAATATTGGAGTAGTTATTGGTGAGTTCTACTGAGATATAGGACATTGAACCTGCAGTGCATCCAATAGTTGTAATATTGGAGTAGTTATTGGTAAGTTCTACTGAGATATAGGACATTGAACCTGCAGTGCATCCAATAGTTGTAATATTGGAGTAGTTATTGGTGAGTTCTACTGAGATATAGGACATTGAACCTGCAGTGCATCCACTAGTTGTAATATTGGAGTAGTTATTGGTGAGTTCTACTGAGATATAGGATATTGAACCTGCTGTGCATCCTCTATAACATCAACAAATGTACATCTTACTGAGCATGTAGCTTCCCCAAATAGAGTAGGCATACATGAAACCTATTAATTTATGTGCAGTTTTAAGGTAAGTTTGAGGTAAAATAATGAAATCAAGTTAAACATGATGTCTACGGAATGATAAACTCTACTAAATTATATACCTAGCATGTAGCACATTCACATGGAGATATGCTTCTTATCATTTTGGTGCTGTTCAAAAGTTCATTGAGGTCACCAGGGTAAAAAAAACGGAAAATCTTGTAATCATGTTAACTTGGGAAATGAACCCTGATTTTGTGACCCTGACAAGCTCTGCTATGGAGAATCCATTATTGGGATGTGTGATCTGCATACTTTATAATGCTACATGAATGATGCCCCTTTATCACATTATTTATGAATAATGCCCCTTATCCCAATATTTTTTTGAATGGTGCCTCTTATCCCATTATTTCTTAATGATGCCCCTTATATCATGATTGCCCTTCTCATATTCCCCAATCCCCTTTGGAATTGCATGCTCTCTGAAAATACATTGATATCTTAAAATTAGATTTTGGTAAGATAATCTCAACACAACTTCTTTCTTGTTTCTATTTTTTCTGGAGCCATATACCACACTGGTCAGTTTACCTCCCAGAGCTTTATTGTACCACACTGGTCAGTGTATCTCCCACTTGTTCTTGACAGCCCCATTTGAAGTTTTCAACTTGTTATCCTGTCCTGATGATATCACAACCACGGTGTTGACTGGCAGTGGTGGCTCCATTGTCACCTACAATGAGCCAGTCGTAGATCAAGGTTCATCTTCAGTGGTCCTAATCTCGGGAGCGTCTCTCCCATCGGGTGCTTTCTTCCCTGTCGGGGAAACTCCACTCCAGTTCATCTATTCTGATGGCCAGACCCAATATGAATGTTTATTTACTATAACTGTCCTTGAAGGTATGTAAAACTTTGATCATTTCCATATATAGTCATATCAAAGTACTACTTTTGTCAAGGAGGATTCAGAAGCTGAAAAGATTAGTTCAGTATGAAAGGAACCAAACATTCTGATTAACAAGAGCAGGCCAGGGGAAAACTACACTCACTGGAGATAAAAGAAACCAAACATTCTTATAAATGAGAGCAGGGGAAAACTACACTCACTGGAGACAATACCAGTGCAATAACAGTTTTGATTGTTGATTCAGTATAAAAGGAACCAAACATTCTTATAAATGAGAGCAGGGGAAAACTACACTCACTGGAGACAGTACCAGTGCAATAGCAGTTTTGATTGTTGTTGATTCAGTATAAAAGAAACCAAACATTCTGATATTTGAGAGCAGGGGAAAACTACACTCACTGGTGACAGTACCAGTGCAATAACAGTTTTGATTGTTGATTCAGTATAAAAGAAACCAAACATTCTGATAAATGAGAGCAGGGGAAAACTACACTCACTGGTGAAAGTACCAGTGCAATAACAGTTTTGATTGTTGATTCAGTATAAAAGGAAGCAAACATTCTGATAAACGAGAGCAGGGGAAAACTACACTCACTGGAGACAGTACCAGTGCAATAACAGTTTTGATTGTTGATTCAGTATAAAAGAAACCAAACATTCTGATAAACGAGAGCAAGGGAAAACTACACTCACTGGTGAAAGTACCAGTGCAATAACAGTTTTGATTGTTGATTCAGTATAAAAGAAAGCAAACATTCTGATAAACGAGAGCAGGGGAAAACTACACTCACTGGTGAAAGTACCAGTGCAATATTTGATTGTTGATATGTTAATATTTTTTTTTTTCAGTTGATGTTCCAAGATTATAGTTCTATAGATAATATATTTCAAGAAGAAAATAACCAATTCAATTTTAAAAGAAAACTTAAGCTCACAAGAGAAAAAAAGTATGAATAACAAGGCCTCTGTTCACTTTGATATCATGTTCATGGAAATATTTCTTTCATTTTGGTCTACAGATTCCCCATGTAGTTCTGACCCATGCCAAAATGGGGCAATCTGTCTCGACTTAACACTGGCTAACCATATCTGTGTCTGCAGTGGCTGTTTCACTGGAGATAATTGTGAAGTTGGTAAGTTTGGCTTTTGTCGAAATGATTGTGCTTAAAGGTAAAAATCTCTCGCCCTGAGTATGCTAGAAATCGGCTAAAGTGGTCACCTCTAGATTGGTCACCTCATTTGCTGTTTAATACAATATGGAGCTTTGACCAATCTCCATTTTTTAAGAAGGTATGTGAAATTCATTTTGGAATGAGATGTATCAAATCCCAGAAAACAAGGTCATATTCTAGGTAAAATTGTTCTGTGTGATTGCATAAATGTCAGTATAAAATCTCATTGCCTGTTTGCTCATGTATTATGTAGTACCAGTTTGTAGCGAAAGAAAACAAGCAAAACACGTCAAAGACATGTCAAACATTCCTGTCTAATTCTTGCTAATGAGCGATTTGCAAATTGAGTTGTGTATTGTTGTTTAACATGATTATATGTGAATGGACTGAATGAGCCATTTCATGATTACATGTAATGAGATGATAATGATATGCGGTCATAGGTCAAGTGAGAGAATAAATGCTCACATTGCAAGTGAATGTTTTCCAATCATCCTAAAATATTTTAATTAGACTATATTAATGAATTTATTTTCCTTGATATTATAATTAAAATGCAAACATTTTTATCCAGTATTTTGCAATTTATACCAGTTTTGTAATCAACGTAACGATATAAGGTATAGACAATTTTTTTCGTTTGGCACTTAGTGCCTATAACTCAGGGATGGGGCTGTTATGGTTGATAGAAAAGCAGGTATGAACTGAAAGATTAAACTTCATCCTCTGATTCATTTCCACAGAAATTGATCCCTGCGTTGGACACTTTTGTGGCAATGGCGGAGCTTGTATCAAGGATCCAACCAGTTGTACTGACTACTGGTGTGAGTGCTCTGCTTGCTTCACTGGAGAGTTCTGTCAAATAGGTAAAGATTGGTTCTGATTTTTATAGATATACTGAATTAAAATTATAAAGAAAAACAAAAAGCTTCTGGATTCAATGTGCAAATGTGATGTCACAAACATTGCCAGATTGTTAATGAATTTGAAAATGTGAAATTAAAAGGTTCATATCTTAGCAACCATAAATGCTATTCTTTTAAAAGTGTCGGATACCTTTACACCCCCTTCTCATTCATTTCTTATTGTTATCCCTTATAAAGGTGTCGATGCCTGTCGCAGTAACGAATGTCAGAACGGTGCTGCCTGTGTACCAGATACTGTAGAATGTGACCTCTATATCTGCCAGTGTGCTGGTTGCTTCACTGGTGAACTCTGCCAGAATGGTAAGTATTAATTGATTTTACCCCATTCCCTGATTACATATGCCCATGCTCAGAACCAGACTATAGTCGAACTATTACACCTCCCCCTGTATATCTATTATATATCTATATATTTATATATATCTCTATATATATATCTATCTATCTATCTATATATATATATATATATATATATATATTGACATTTAACAAAATGTTGACATTTAACCGTTATCAGGTTTGCTAACACTGCATTATGTTCTAGGACACTTTTCATTTGACATGGATAGTTGACGGAAGGTGCAGGTCCACGGATGGTGGAGTTGACTGCATTTGTATTACCCAGTAAAACTGTTCTCATGATGATAAATTTACCGTCAACATACCATATGCATATAATATCTCATTACAAACCCCTCTCACCCCGAGTAGGCAAGAAACCTGCTAGACTGGTCAGCCCATTTGCATAGGGAGAAATTCACTATGTGGCCAGACTTAATACCTTTTAATTAAAATGAAACAACTTATAGCCTGATTATTTTTTTCAATGACCAAAGATAAAAAATGTCTTCAGATGGATATGTTTCTTATGCCTTAATTCTGTCTAAATTATTTTTTTTGTAACAAATATGTTTTCATGCCATGACACATGCTCTAATGAATAATCATAATTTCAGGAAGTAAGTTACTGAAATGAAAAATGAAAATATATTAAAAATGAAATTTTTCTAAGCATTAGCAGGAATCAAAACCAAAAGATGGAGTCCAGACAAAAGATACCCTCATGATAACCAAAAAAACAGATATTGTTAGAATCAATTGACATGTTTTCTTAATAGAGGAAGTCAACTCTTGACCTGAGTATGCTAGAAATCATTTGCTGCTATGTGTGTGGTTTAAACCAATCACAACTTTCATCTGTGGGGCCAGGCTTGTATACATTTAAGCATTGCACTTCTGCATATTTTATACAGAAGCTTATTTTGGGGGTGTGGGGGGGGGGGGTCAAATACAATTGAATACTGGTCAGGTCTCAACCAATCAGATACAAGAAATAAAGTACTTATGGACTTGAGTAACTATGCCTTTGCTCATTGTGTTGACAGTTTTCAATCCTTGTGATGCAAGTCCTTGTCAGAACGGCGGTGTCTGTACCAATGTGGTTGATTCCTGTGCATCGTATTCCTGTCAGTGTGTCGGCTGCTTCACAGGCTTGAACTGTGACGAAGGTAAGATGTGCATAAAAATAGAAATCCTATATTTCAACAATTATATCACATACTACAACAACACATCAACGGTGCACAATGGTGTTTCTTAAGGGTTGCATGGTGGCCTAGGACATTCAATTAATTCCAAATTAGCAAAAAGTTCCGGCTGATTTAAATCTGTACTTTCCTGATGCTGTATAGTCATCTAGTAACAATGTTGTAACTAATTTCCCAACTTCAGTTTTATATTTTTATATCAGTTAAATATTTTGCACTCACATTACAGCACCCATATACTCTTTTATTTGACAGAAAACATGTGGAGGCTAACAAATAATTAAGAATAAGACACTATTATTAATAATGTTTCCAGCTGTCCCTGGAGCCTGTGAGGTTATAACCCCTGCCAGCATAGTGGCTTCTGCCTGCCAGTTCCTGGATCTTGTACAGCACCCCATTTAATCGCTACGTACTTTTATTTTATATCACTGAAAAACATTTTAAGACCAATACATATTAATGTTACATAAATTTTGCTCTGTTTCCAGCTATCCCTGGTAACTGTGAGGTTAACCCCTGCCAGAATAACGGCGTCTGCTTGTCAATCCCTGGATCATGTACAGCGCAGCGTTGTGTGTGCCCTCCATCATTTGGAGGTGTCTTCTGTGAAGATGGTTTGTAATGTTTCTTTCTTTTCAATTTCTCTCCAGGGCAACTTATAATGATGCATTGCGATGATGACATCATGTTTGCTATAACTGTTCCAAGTCTTTTTGAAATATCTGTCTGGAAGGAAAAAAATCTTTCTCCCAAAATCATTTTGGAGCCAGAAGTGTATACCTTTTATATGAGTTGTGCTTTGTTTCCTTGCTCCGTTCATAAATTATCATTGGAAACTCCCTCAATAATTGCTCATAATACCCATTGGAAACCTAATTAATTGTAAAGCATATCAACAATATTACATGTTTTGTTTGGTAAATGGAAACTCCCTCAAATTTGCTCATAGTTTGTATTGTTTTTTGTTTTCAATTTCTGTCCAGGGCAACTTATAATGATGCATTGGCTGCATTATGTGGCCAAAAAAAATATGCATCATTGTAAAAATAAACAATTCTAGGGGTGCAATCTCCGCCCCCTCCCCCTTTCGAGTTTGTTAGCCAGCAGTTGGCAAAGCCTTTGTTGCATGTGGAGGGATTTTTCATTTCTGAAATGTTTCACCTTACAGCTTAATCTCCAAATCAACTATTTTAGCCTCATTCTACTGAAGCATACTGGTACCACACATCTCGCACACACCACACATTTTGTTTTGCTTATTATAGAAATCCAAAGCCAGGACAATCCCTGTAACAACTTCCCGTGTCAGAACTTTGGCACCTGCGCATCGTTCGGCAGTGAATACAAGTGTTATTGCCGACCGGGTTTCTCTGGGATCAACTGTCAATTATCAACTGGTAAGTTTTGATCAATTTAATTCTTTGGAAGTTCCTTTGAATTTAATGAAACCAACACAAAAATATTGACATGAAATGCTTACTAAAACTGTAGAGCAGGCATTTGTACTGTCACATGACATCAAATCAACATTTAGCACAACATTTGTTAGTGTAAAGGTGGGGTTGCAAGTAGTGAGTGAATTCACATGAGTTTCCGGTGACACCGAAAACTCACAGATTCCTAATTTAATGAACATATTAGTAAACTTTCTCACTGAGGTGTTTATAGTTGCATTTGAAGTTACTACAACAGGGATGTGTTCATTCTAAGTTTCCAAAGTGTTCAACTGAGCCAATTTAAAATTTTATTTTTGGTAGGTTTTGCTAATATACTTAATTGCAACCCCACCTGTATTAAAGTAAACTATATGTGACTGGTATCATGTACATTCTACCTGCCAGCTGACTGCAAACAGCTGTTTGCATGGAGTGATTTGACATCATCTGACAGTGCAAAATGGCCACTTTCCCAAATCTAGTTTTAGTGTGCATTTGATTTGAATATTGTCTACATCACAACTGTATAATACACACATTCAGTTAACATTGATTGTAATGATGGTTTGTGTTGCTTCAGCTGTGGTCGCTGGCATTCCTCTCTGTGCCAACGATCAGAGTGATAATGATGCAAAATAACAGCTACATCACACCCGACGTCTAATACACACATCTGACAGCTATTCAAAATGGCCACTCTTCAAATCAAGTTTTAGTATGCATTTCATTAGAATATTGTCTACATCGGATTAAACCACACAGTTTCCATTAACGATGGTGGTATGTTTTGTTTCAGCCGTGGTCCCTGGGATTTCTCTCTGCTCCAACAATCCGTGTGCTAATAATGCTGTATGCTTTGACAGCTATATCACAACCAGCCCATCTGTCGTCTACGTGCCTCAGTACACCTGTGTCTGTCCAGCGGGGTTCACTGGCCAGAACTGTGCTCTCTCTACAGGTTAGTCTTTCAATACAAATAGCTCTGTACACAAAACCTATAATATTTGCGATGATGACATCATGTTTGCTACCGTTCAAGTCTTTTTTTAACTATCCGTCTGGAAGGAAACAAATGGTTTCTCCCAAAATCACTTTGGAGGCCAGAATTGTATACCTTTTATATGAGATGTACCTTGTTTCCTTGCTCCGTTCATAAATTATCATTGGAAACTCCCTCAATTTGCTCATATACTTACCCATTGGAAACCTAATTAATTGTATTAAAGCATATCAACAATGTCACATGTTTTTTTGGCTAATGCCCACTGTCATATGCACTATGGCTACACTATGGCTACACTAATAAATACACTATGGCTACACTGTGGTCCTAGTTTGGGGGAAAAGTTCTGCAGCAAAATGCAACACCCGTACATTTTTGGCCTAATTTCTTCACAAATAAGGGGATTTAAGGTGTGAAAGATCCAGGGAGTCTTTAAATCATAAACTTACAAGCGAACGGAATGGCAAAATCTCCTTTAGGTAAAAGAAGGTTAATATGTCTCAGGGCTCAAACCCTGATTATTGCTTTAATTTATAACATAGAGCATTTTTAAAGTTGGAAGACAGCAATATACCTAACAATGAATAAAAACAGCATAACAATGCCATTTTTAACTGTAACAGTTTTGAACACAAATGGATGCATGTGAAGTGAAGTTGGTACCTGTCAGTAATCTACTGTTTAAAAAATTTTGTCCTAACTTTATGGCTTATATATTTTTCATTCAGTGCATATATCTAGTGCATATGTCACATACAACAACTACAAAACTCTACTCATTTCGTCAATCGTAATATTCATTAGCGATTATTTAAGCTAAGAAACCTGTTTTATGGGTTTTGTTCAGCGACAAGCATAAAACTTCACTAACTTAATACTAAGCATTTTGGAAATAGCCAACAAGATAAATAAATGCTCATACGTTATGTCCCATGCAGCAGAGCAATTTTGGATTTAGGAAGTTCCTACCGACTTATAGTCCGAAGAAAACTCTGACAGCACCACTTTGATCTAATAGTCTTTGTTTTTTTCTCTGACAGTTGCAAATCCCAACATGGATGCCTGCGCTACCACCGCGGCAGGAGTCTGTCAAAACCAAGGAATCTGCCGTAACTCCTTCTGCAGCTTCGACCAGAGTCTGAATTACTATTGTGAATGTCCTATTGGTTGGAGAGGTCAACACTGTGATATTCCATGTGAGTAACATTGTTTACAGTTTGATACACCTGCTGCTGCACCAACAAATTTATCTTTCTCCTGTGCTACCTCCTCCACACCCTCATACCCTTCACCTTCAAACAACCACCACACACCTCTCGAAGTCTGAGGGTGTATCTTTTTTTTTTAATACAAGCCCAATAATGCTCGTATATATATGCTTACATGTATAACTACCAACATACCACCACCTGTTTTGCTTTTTTGTTTTATTTAGCTCATTTCAATTATTTTGCTCTTCAAGTTATTTTGCTTTTCAAATTCTTTTTTTTATTCAATTTTTTTTTTTATTTAATCCTGAATTTATTACAAATAATTATTTGGCTTCTCAAATTGCCTTATTGTTTTATTAACAAGTTAATATAATTCCATAAAATATAATTCCTTGGTATCATTTTCTGTTACATTGACTGCGATGTCTTGTTATGATAGGATGTGTTTGTTGCAGTATAAATCACAGTATGCATTTTAATGTTTGCAGTCTGTCTGGATTGATTGGGTCCGTGGCCAGATTGCTCTACCTGCACACCTGCAGTTAGGTCTTGGATAATTTTTTTATATTAATTGGACTCTTTGGAATCTCTTTTTCCTGGGTCAAAGTGAAAGATTTTACCCTAAAAATGGGATTTCCTTAATGCATCATTGTTTAAAAGACATTTAAACAGCTAAATTTTTCAGACTGATTTAGGTATTCAATTATGTTTTACTTTTCTTTTGTTATTATTGTCTTGTGTTGTTGTCAAGGTTACGAAACGAACACAGTCACCTAGTAGCTAATAAACGTTTGGCCATAAAGATGATCAATTTACAGAAGTATTGATTGATATGAATTTCTTGGCTCATTTTCAAGGGCATTTGTGTGTTTTTTTTAGCCAGTGAGAGCTTCCCAAGTTATTCCCCAGGTCTGAAAATCCCTAAATGAGGAGAAAAAACACTCAGTATTGAAATTTCCATTGTTGTAATATCATTTTATAATTGTTGCGTTATCGACTTCTGAAATCAATTCGCATTTTCAAAGTTAAGAATCTGGCAACATTTGTGACATCACAGATGCACATGACATATGGCATCCATAATCTTTAATTTTTTCTTTATAATTTAATTGTTTTATTATCTTCTATATAAATAGAATCTTCCTGCAACATTATCAGAAAATATTTAAAACTTTGGCAATACCATTTTAAAATGTTAGGATAAAAAGCATGAAAATTATGTTAAGTTAAGTATAGCAAAGAAGCAAAATGTAAAGTGTTTCAAAAAATTAATATCTCAACAACCAAAAATGCAATTGTAATGGGATGTACTTGCATTTTGTGTAGTTTGTCCTTAGAAACCATTGTTTTTATCATCATAGCAGACTTATAAATATATTCTCTTCTTTTGTCTTTTAAAGATATCAATAAATGCATACCAAATCCTTGTGCCAACAATGCTGCTTGTACACCATTCAACACCTACTTTGTGTGCACGTGTGCAAATGGATACACCGGAATCACATGCGAGGTGCCTCCAGGTGAGTCAGCAACTCTATATGGTTGTGTAGCTAGGCTGATACCCTACCGGCTGATACCCTACCAGCTGGTACTCTACCGGCTGGTATGCTACTGTATGATACCTACCGGCTGGTATACTACCAACTGGTATCGTACCGGCTGGTATACTACCGGCTGATACCCTACCAACTGGTAAACTACCGGCCGGTACCCTACTTGCTGGTATACTACCAACTGGTAACCTACCAGCTGGTACCTTACCAACTGGTATACTACAGGCTGGTATACTCCCGGCTGATACCCTAACGGCTGGTACCCTACCGGCCGGTACCCTACTGGCTGGTTTACTACCAACTGGTTCCCTACCAGCTGGTATACTACCAACTGGAATACTACCGGCTTGTACCTACCGGCTGGTATACTACAGGCTGGTATACTACAGGCTGGTATACTACTGGCTGGTATACTACGGGCTGGTATACTACCGGCTGATACCCTACCAGCTGGTATTCTATCAGCTGGTAATTCCGATTTTGTATTGAAGCCATTAATGTGATATTTGTCAGGTGTTCTTTAAAAAGGCAGAATTAGCACATATATTTCAATACCCTTTGCCATGTTTTGTATGAAATTGATTGAAACATTTCCTAGGTTTGAATGACAATTCACACTTCAAGCTGAACAAAGTAATTTTTATTCTCTAACCACACAGAGGATGACACAAGCCCGATCGTCAGCAATTGTCCAACACAACCCGTCATGGTAGTGGCAGAGCCTGGAGAGGATTATGCAGTCGTAACCTGGAATGTTCCCACAGCCACTGATGATTCTGGGCTACCAGTTGTAGTTCTTTCTGTCAACAGTGCCCCCGGGGCCAGATATATGGTCGGTACCGTTCAGACCGTCACATACGTCTTCCGAGATGCGAGCGGAAATGTTGAAGAATGTTCCTTCTTAATCCAAGTCCTAGCTGGTATGATCTTCTCTTCACAAACTTTATTTGCAAAGGGGTGCACAAGAAGCAATGCTAGCCATTTTCATAACAATGATTGCTATTTGGCCTGCTTGGCTGTCCACAGAAATGCTAACATAACGGTTATTGAAAGGTTAAAAGTTGTCTTTGTAAGGAATTTCTTTCTATATAATTCTGTCTATTGTGAGCAATTTCATTCAGTGTTATCAAGGAATGGGCATGTATGAGTTCTCTAATCTCTTCATTGGCATTTGAGAATTTGTCGCACCCAGTTCTACGTGATAAATTTACCCATCAACTCTCTGGGAAAGTTCAGCAAAGTAGTCAAACGCGCGATAAATCATGTGTAAATGCTTGTTGTGTCACCACAATTTTTTGCGCAGTGTCATCGATTGTGAACAAAAAAGTCCCCCCAAAAAATAACACGATCTAACAAAATCATGCAAGAGAAAAACTCCCATGAATTTGTCGGACTGTTCATATATATGGCTAAGCCAGCCACTCTTTTATGATTTAAATTACTGTAGCTCATACAAAGATTATGATACAGTTAAAGTTAAGTTAAACACTTTTGGTGCATTCATATTTCGGGGATCACAATTATTCTGTTTGCATTTGTATTCTCACAGCTGCACAAGACAATGTCGACCCAGTGGTGACATTCTGTCCTACAGACATCACGGTAGAAGTGCCCGCTCAAGCAACATCTGGCATTGTAGCCTGGAACACTCCCACCGCAATCGACAACTCTGGCTCCGTTTCACTTAGCAACAACCTCGACTCACCACATATCCTAAATGTTGGTCAGTCACGGACTGTTGTCTACACTTTCACAGATCCGTCTGGAAATTTTGCTTCGTGCACCTTTGTGATATCCGTCATCGGTGAGTTGTACCATAGCACATATTTTTTTCACCTATAGTAAGCTGCTTGACCCAAGTTTTCATCTGTCTGTCTGAGAGTAATTTTGTACACGCTCTAGTGCCCTCAGTTCTATATTAATCTTCACCAAACTTTCACAGTTAACCGGACTAGTCCTAACTTAGAAGTGATTAACTTTTGGGCATGATCGGTCAAGTATTTAAGGTCAGTTTTGGACAAATTTGACCACAATAATATAGACAATATACTATAAGTTTCAAATAGGCTAATTGTAGCATATACAATTTATCAATGCAAGTAACGTTATAAATTGTAACAATTAGGCCAGAACAAAATGTTAGTACTTAGGCTAGTCATAGGGCCGGAAGTTAACGTTACACTAGGCCTGGCTTGGGCTAAGCCTTATTTGTGTATAGGCTACCCTATATTTCGAATGCCATCAAAATACTAAAAAACATCCAAGATGTTATAACTTAAATAATATTCTACATAGCAAATTTATATCACTAGTACTAACTTAGGGCCTAACTGTTACGCCTAATACTAACAGTTAGAGTGATAGATGATGAATGGAATGCTCTGCCAGAGTTGAAAGTTTGTATTACTACTATTAAATAGCACAGAGAAAGGCACTGTTTTTGGTTCCTTGCTTTAGCAAAAGGAACCTATGCATTCAACTTGGCATGTGTCTGTGTGTGTCTCTGTGTGTGTCTGTGCGTCTCTGATACTTGCTTGGGTACGCTCTATCTCAATAAGGGAGAGTTGGGTTGAGGCCAAACTTGGAATATAGATCCGCCATATGGAGAAGGTGTGCCCTATTTTTTTTGGTGCTCATATCTTGAATATTAATGAGGTTATGGGG
>JAODFY010027028.1:0-12849 GCA_027580055.1 Paracaudina chilensis | reverse complement strand
ATCGCAGAGCTTTATCATATATCAAAAATTGAAAACTTTGACAAACTTGTTTCTTTTTTGTCCATTTTCTCCCTGAAATAAGCATATTTTTTTCTGATTTGACCTTTGACCTTTGGGTCAGATGTAGTTTGACCTCCTTGATTCCAAAAAACAACACAACAAGTCTGTACGACCATCGTAACTGTGCCTAATAAGAAAAAAACACCTTTGACCTCATATAACTTCACACACGAAGGTCGCAAAGGGTCAACCCATTGACATTTATGATCAGAGAGGTAATTTTGATTTCAAATATATGAAAATAGGCCAAAGGTCACCAAACTGAGGTCACAGGTCACCTGGAAGCGGATCGATGAGAGGATTACATTGGCGAAACTCCCAACCCTAACAGACAATTTGTTCTCAAGTTATCCCCAAAATACTAGTTTTTTACCATTAATAGACCTTTGGTGACCTTGGTTTACATGAACGTTAAGTTTGAAAATTTTCCCCTAACCCGTCCCAAAATATCAACCTTGTCGCACCTTAGCAATGGGAGTTACTGCAGTTTTAATATTTTGGGTTTTTGGACCATAAACTGACCTTAGGTGACCTTTGTGGGCACCAAAAACAATAGGGCACCAGTTTCCACCATGGCGGTACTATAGGCCAAGTATGGCTTCCATGCACCTTTCCAATATAGAGTTAGAGTGCTCCCATGCAGGCAGCACACGCACACACACCAACCTGACAACATAGGTTCCTTTTGCTAACGCAAGGAACCAAACAGAACAACTATCTTACAGCTTCACGGATGCATAGTTTCTTTAAAGCCTCTATCTTCTCCTTCAACCTCTCCTCTAAGACCGCCTTCCTCTCCTTGAGAGCATCTACCATCTGCTTCCTTGCCTCCTCCCCCTCCTTAGCTAACAGTTCTCTTGAAGCTACAAAGACAAGTAATATGAATAAAGCTGGATTAATCAGTAACAGACAGCCTATATGCTGTTAGGATACTCAGCCTACACATTACCTTACCTGAAACTATTGAGGCAATTATCAGGGTTTATTTTTAACAATTTTGTCATCATTATAAAACATCATAATGCATATATAGTGTGACAATGTATGAAAGATTCATAATGTACAACAAAATTTACCAATTTTTCAAAATGACCAATGTTGTATATGCCCCTCAGTAGGTCATAGTTCTGCAAAAACGTTTGGTGACAAAATGCAACATTCATAACAGTTATGGCCTAATTTCTTCGCAAATAGAGTGATTACGATGTGAAAGATCAAGGGAGTCTTTTCATCATAACTAACAAGGAAAAGGAATGGCAAAATCTCCTTTTGGTGAAAGAAGAGTAATTCCCAGGGCTGAAACCCTGATTATTACATTTAAAAGGTAGACGACTCACTCTCATTAAGAATTGGTAACACTACTGGGCACATTGGCTTAAAAGGCAACCTTTGCAAACAGCGGGGGTTAATTAACCCGACCCCCACCATCCTCTGCGGTTATGATAGCTTACATTTCTCTTGGTCTTTCTTGAGTTTGGTGAGGGTGGTAGCTGAACCCTGGAGACTAGTGGAGGATTCCCTCAGTTTACCCTCACTGCTAAGCTCCGATGCTTGAGAGGACGACAGGGAGATCGTGCTCACTGTCAGGTCATTAGCGATCTGACTCATACTCTTGTCCGAATACGTCATTTCCTGAAAGAATAAGATCGAATCCTGCCATGAAACAAGACTCACATTTGATTTCCTCATTCAGGGAAAATCTCGAGGCTACCATTTAATCCTGAATAAAAGCCTAAAAATGTTTTCTTTTTCATGAACATTGTTCCTAATGAAACTATACTTGCCTGTCACAAAATGACAGTAACCCTGAAACTGTTTCGCAGCTATTCTTAACCTGGTTGGCAAAACAAATAATACCCAGGGATTTCAAGCACTTTGAGGAATGGTCTAAGCATGCACTAAGAATGCAAACTCAGCATTTGTTGTCTATTTTCGGTTTGAGGCAACACAACGTAATAACCTACATAAGCAAAAAAAACAAGTAACTTGGCAATAGCAAGTAATTATCTTAATACCCTTCCTTTATTGAACAAATTTTAATGTTTTTTTTTTCATTTACTCTAACAGTTTATATTTCCATATTAAATCCAGATAAAAGGGAATCAAATAAAGGGAATCAAAGGAGATTTACATGTCCCCTGAGTATTTCATACATATCCTAAACCTCCTAAATAACGATTACGATCAATGGTCTAGAACGGCATGATGTCTCTGATGACTACTTTTTTATACATCCAAAGAAAGCCATCATTTTTTTATGATTGCAGGGGTAATATTGATTGGATATTTGATACAACATTTAGAACATTTAGCATATTGTCAAAGTTTATATTTTTAATGTTTTTTAGTTCTGGGATAAAAACATAAGTAGAACATTTTTATTGTTTCTGGATGCAATGAGCCATTGGCTCAAAATGCATTCCAAAAATCAGGACCAGTAGCGACAACTAATGTGCTAAAGGAATAGCCAGATACTATATGATGTTATAAGATAATACAAGTTATGGGGTAAGTTAAGAATGTGCTGTAAAACTATGTTTATGTTCTGTTTATGTTCCTTGATGTCGCATGAGTTTTTGAATTTCTCTCTACAAGGGCTCTCTACATCCCCTGCAAATGAAAACTCACCTTGCTGTGTTTCCTGTCCAGGTAGAATTGGTGCTGACTGACTGCCATGGTCCACATAGACCTTATCATTAACGGGTGGCCGTACCAAGCATGGACCGTGGCGCTCCCCCCTCCAAATGTACGACGAGTAACTGTTACCCTGAATGAACAGAAGAAAAGGGAATTCATTTTAACAAATTGAGAGTAACTAAACTGCCCATTTCTACTGTCATTTGTGGCGTTTATCCTCCCCCCCCCCCCCCACCCCCCACAGGCCACTCAAAACTACCCCCTCCCAATGGAAGAATGTTTTATTCATACAAAATCGAGAGCGGTAATATATTCATACAAAATATGCCACTAAAACTAGACTTCCCTTCAGTAAATAATAAGGAATGCTCAATTCTACATCTATAGTGTGATATTCAACATAAATTTTGGTTGTGACGAGTTAACCAGGAAAGTGCCCGAGGGAATGTGACCCTAAATTGTTTGTAACTATGTACCAAATCCCCCCACACCACCAAATGAGTTACAGTTTAACATATATTTAACATATATTAACATATATATATTAACATATATTAACAGTTTAACATATATTTTGTAATGCGGCTAATAAGGGGGATGTTTCTGAAATGATGTGCCTTGCATGATGCCTTTAGAGATGCTTATGATTTAGCATCACACAGTCTGTTAAATGATACCAGACTGTGACTGGCTATGTGCTGCAGACAGTGTGTGACAAACCAGACTGCACAACTGACAACACAGTTAAATTGGCCAAATATACATTGTTATTTGAATATGGGTGATTTGTAAATCTCTTTTTAACTGAGCATTATGTACTTAAAATAAAAGGAGTCTTCACTAAACATCCCTTTGGTGTAGAGTTATATACTAATTCTAGAATTGCATCGTATTTGTAAGCACTTTGCACTTACAGTAAGTGACCTAGAAAATGATTCCCCCATTTGATGAAAAAAATATATATTATTTCACCCGACATACATGTAAAGCTCAAAATAGAAAATTATTTTAATTCTTCCGATTTATACAGCTAAGCTTTACTATATGTTGTAAAATGATGTAAACCGGTTGAATGACCGAGGCGAATTGGATTATTCTCATTTCAATGATTGATCCCCTGGCTCTCAGATTCTACCACGAGGGATTATTATTCACAAGGGACCATTTTTTCCCCGCTCCTCTCGTTGGGGGTCTTTTTGGATATATCTACCATCTTTTTACATACAATAAACAATTAAGTTAAAAACTATGTAAATCAACTCAGACAGGGGGGTTGAGCGAATATTCTATCTGATGGATTAATTATGGCATGTTTTGTCTGGTTTGACAGAGAGGAATGATCTGTTAAGCAATTATTAACGCAACGTGCAGACCAGTTTTATAAACATTAACGATGCTCCAAAGTGGCATCTTTCAGCGGCACAGCTAAAGCTTCTTAGCTTAAGCTGATCAATGTTTGGTTCAAAATTTTCACTGAAATAATTCCTGTTCTGTGAATTGTTTTCAGAATATACACATTATTTACATGTCATAAACATCTGTGTACATTATCAACAGCTTCATCAGTAAAATTTAAATTTGAATGCAATTTTTATATATCCGTGGAATCCACCTAATCCACGGACAACTACTTTTTTCTTGTAATATCCTACATGATCAATTAGGTTAGGTTAGCGAGACTATAGGTTAGAGAGACTACTAGATTTGTTGTAGATTTTGTTTTCTCATGAAGTATTAAATTATTGTGTAATATATTGTTGTGTGGCCCAGTGGATCGATTTATGAAATGACCCACGTTGAGTTTAAGCCGGACTTGAGGTTGGCAAGTTATAACGTTAGACATTCAAACAAACAAACAAAACAAAAAAAAAACATTCTTAGGTTATGCCACAATCCTTCCGTGATTAATTAATTTCCTTCTCCAGTTCCTCTTTCGATTCAAGATATAAAGATAAATTAACGCAAGTCCTGATTAGATCCTAGGGAAAACCCACAAGTCAATTCATAAACTGACTAAAATGTCTCCATCTATATCTGCTCAATCCAACACAATGACTGTAAAGGTATGTAGTGCATGAGTTTGATTTACAATAGAATGCGTACGTCTACAGGAAATTAGAGAGATTTCCAGGCTGTTTTGAAATGACATAAGAGTCCTCCCTCATCTTGTATGCTTGAAGATTTTGTGACGCGCATCTACCCTAAGCAATCAATTGTATTAAAGGCGCTATCAAAACATTGTAAGACAATATATTCTTGAGGATTAGGGGATGAGTGAATGACACCAATGCAAATATGTGTGTTGGTTGTGGCTCTTATTCTGAATGCACTGTGCAAACCAGTAATAGTAATGAAACATAATGTTTGGGAATTGATCAAAGAAGGAATCGGTCAAAATCGTCTAGCTACAATTGCTATCTGGAATTGCATAAACATTTGTATATATCTCACTGGTTTTGTTAAAAAGTACTATGTATTATTTGATGAAAATTTAGCAGTTTATTCATATATAATAAGTTGTCGAACAAACTTTGTAAAACTTATTTCTAAGCTGAAATTGCAAAATGAAAAATTGCTTTGTATCACCATGGTAACTAAGGGAAAGGTCTTAATATCCGTCTTCTGTGTCAGAAAGCTCCTTGAATGTTCCCCCTACCACCTTCACTCACAATTCATGCTTTTAACCTTATAGTAGGACAACCGCCAATCCGCCGTCCGAAACATATCTCTGGTTACAGTGCTGGTTACCCTTTACCGAACTCCAATCTCATTCAACTACCATCTGTCATTGAAAGGTGACATCAGAGTCTGGGCCACAACATTTGTCATGAATAAACAACTGTAACCTACAGTACTTTTGCCAGAGTGCCATTTTGTCAACATATGCTCATATAAGTGAGAATTTAAGCTAAGAAACATGGTTTATGAGGGTTTGTTTAGTGAACAATTACATACATAAGCCAGTTTATTTCACTAAATACACAATACACAAGCATTTTGAGAAGAGCCCATGAGATGATCTTTCAAAGAATTCCAAATAACAATTTTAACCAGAAAAATTTGGCATGGTTTTCTGGTGATTTATAGTCCGACCTAAGGTTCTAATAGCACCTATATATATTAAGGTGCTTCTAAGGCAGATTGTGAAAGTACATTCAAATTTCCTTTTTCAAAGCACCAAGAAAATTAAGTATTGAGGGATAAATAGCCATTACATTCAATATATATATATTCTCAATGAGACAAAAAAAATTCCAAAGAAAGATAACATCCACAGACAAATTGGGAATTAATCACCCCCAAATCACAAATGCCTTGTATAAAGGGTGGCAATAAAGGAAGGAACAGCGACCATTATTGTATTTGGATATTACGCCAAATGCGAAATCGCAGTAATATATAAAATGCAAATTTGGTTACAACAGGGAGGAAAGTACAAAATATAATTTGAGATTGTTCTAGAAGCTCCTTAGCCATAACCATGCTCCTTTATTTGTATCCTGTTTGTCCAAAAAAAATTGGGGGTTTCTTCAGAATGACGAATGACACTTAAGTTAGAGCTCCATCTAACAGCACCTTATTAATTGATACTTCCTCTAGTTCACAGGAAGGCATCTCTCTCAGATAAAATCACTCATTATATCACCTGAGGCTTGTTGGCTGTAATCTGTACGTGTCAGAGATTAACACAGTCACACATTTCGTCAGCCTTCGGAAGAGGTTATTTCCTCATTGAGTGAGTTGTTTATTAAACTATACCCTCTGATAGAATATGTGTGAGGTAAAGTTTACACCCCCTTCCCCTAAACAGTATTCGCTTGTCTGTCTCATTCCTAGGGGTGTAGAAGCCTGGTCCATAATGAACAAAAGCTTAAAATGGTTTTAAACGTTCAAGTTTACATGTCAATATCAAGACACAATGAGCACAAGACACATTCCTAGGGGTGTAAAAGTGACCACAAATTGACCAAAGCTGACAATGGGTTCACACATCAATATCAGACAGATGGATGGCCAGTTATTTTCTATAATAATTTTCTAAACATTTTCATGGATGGCCAGTAAATATATATTTTCTATCCTTTTTACTTTCACACCATCGAGCATGTAATTAATTATTGATTGGCATGATGGCAATTGTCATTGTGTTATTATAATATCCTGTATGGCACACATTTCAGCATAACAAAAGCAAAATGATGATTATATCAAAGTACTAAAAATAGGTCTAGAAATATCGCTTTGTATATTTATTCGTGTTTTAACAACTTTCTGTTTATGGGTGTATGTTCTGAGAGCGAGTTTTTGTTTGGCATGCTTTTTATTAGCTTTAAAGTTATACAGTTTGAGTTTACTAAGAACACAGTGAAAAGGAATATTTATTGGAATTTAGTGGTTAATTGTGTAGATTGTAGATGGTATAGTGGTTAAAATGTGTTGGGTAATGACGTGTTTGGTAATGTATTGGGTAATGACGTATTGGGTAATGACGTGTTGGGTAATGTATTGGGTAATGAGGGGTTGGGGGTAATGAGGTATTGGGGTAATGAGGTATTGGGGGTAATGAGGTATTGGGGGTAATGAGGTGTTGGGTAATGATGTGTTGGGTAATGATGTGTTGGGTAATCATGGAAATAGGGTCGGATTATCTGATATACTGAACTTCTCACTTCCCAATTTATCAGGATAAACTACAATTAACGATACTAATGGATGAACAATTCTAATTGTCTTGGAACATTAAAACATTAAAACATGAAAAAGAACATAGAATAACACTGCCATATTAAAAGAAACAATCAGGGTTGGAAATAAACAAGCTACCTAAACTCATGCCTGTCATGGTGCCCTAAAATCATGGCAAGATTGTCCCTTCAACAAAATTAATTTTGTCATGCCACTTTCAAATTCTTTCTTTTTATATGAACCAAATTGCAAAATGAACAACCATGGAATGGACATGATATCATGCTCAAAGAAAATGAGAGGCAAAATGTGTTAGTCGCAATCCAAGCATGCACTTACTGTGTGGTGGGGTCAGTGAGGGCGTCTGTCAAATCGTCAAATGAATCCTGGTCCTGCTGGATGAGCTCTATACTGCTCACGTTCTGATGGACTCTGTCAGAGGTCAAGGGTCACACCAATACAAAGGGAAGATATATACAAGACACAGGGAATTAAAAGGAAAAGAAAAATAATAATTAGCATGCAAACGAAATAAACAAGCAATGTACAGTATTAAAGGAAATATACAAGCAATGTACAGTATTAAATGAAAATTACAACAACAACAAAAAAACAGCAATGTTCACAACTGGAAAATACTTGTCACAAGCATGCAGAAATGTAAAACTGATACCAAAAGATGAGCCAGTTTGACAACTACAGTTCTAGATGCACAATGAAAACATGTATCACAGTTCTAGCATTTGATGGGCATTAATACTTAGTGGTTTAATGTAAAGATATACATATCGGTACCCACAATACAAATTTTCACCTCAATCCAATAAATATACACTTACAAAAATGTTTTATAGAATTCTAAAAAAATCTATAGAACTTCTATACGAGTTCTATAAGAGAATTCTATAAGTAGGGTATACAAAAAGCCAATATATAAAGAACTATTATTATGACCAGTCTTAGTAGTTTTGGCCGAAAGCCTTTGTATTAAATTATTTGAAAGGCACTGCAGAAAAAACTTGAAAATTTGTCTTAAATTTAATCTTGGGTGCCTTGTTATTGCTGGCAAGAAAGACTGACAGTGAACACTGTTGTATTAAAAGATTATGCCAAATGTTTAATTATGGTATTAATATAAGATATGTGCTATAAAATCACCAATTCCAATAATCATTATAAGGCAATATCGCATAAATGTTGTAAATATACAATGCTAAATAGTGTGTGCCTTATAAATGGCGGGGATAGAATGACCATCGGGGAAGCGGAAGGACTGAGGAGTGATGGGAATGAATTATAAAGTCATGAAGCTTCTTGTGGCTAACACCAATATGATATAGTTTGCAGATCACAACAGTTCAAACTCTACCAACTACCATCATCGGTTTCATGAATGAAATCTTTGTTGAGACAGATGCACAAGTTGCCTATACCTTTAACATTACATAGCTTACAAAAACTGATAGAAATCGTAAAATACTCGATACAAATATTTCAATTTTTGTGATAGTAACAAGACATAAATCCTCTAAACAGTCATAACATCTCAATTATGATGTTCGGAAAACTTTCACTAACAATTTATAACGCAACTTATTTGAACATTAATTCTCACTTGACCTGCATATATGAAACAACTTTTATGCTAAATTAGACAATTGATTCAATTTGGCATATTAAAAATATATTTGAAGAATCTGCCAGACCTCTTTGAAAGATGTCACATGGGATATCAACAGCAAAAATAATCTGCTTCTTGTTTGAAAGGAAAAATAAACACATCCAAGTGGTTCCTACTGTGGGAGGTTTGAATGACACCCTAGGCCTTTGTGGGAGCGGCAGAGACTCCCTAGACATGTATTAAACAAGTTTTAAAACTTTTTTAATTCTTCTTAACTAACCAGGTCAGTGGCATATATTGAAGACATCTGTATGCCGATAATCTAATTCTAGTCGACATTCAAAATCAGGCTTGTCTGTCAAAGATTGATGGTGGTCTAACTGCCTACTACTGCTAGTGGCATAGAAGTGAAACGTCTGTATAGACTGACCATCACTGTCATCGGTATGATTGTTATAGTATAAAGAAATGTCTACAAATGGGGGCCTACATGCTATGATCCTCTTTCCACTTTTTATGACAAAAAAGGACTGAAAATTAAGTTGTCAACCGTCGGGATCCCTCCCTGCTGATGATGGATAAATATGGAGTATACACATATGGGGTGGGGGGCAGGTGGGGTGGCTGTTTGATTGAACTATTAGGGGAGAGGATGGATGTAAAATATGTATAAAGCAAGGTAAATTAAGCATCCTGTGACCACATAAATCCAGTTACAGGGACATTTGAAACCCACTCCAATGTGGTGATACCTCATGCCAGTTCTTGGTGTGAGATTTGACTGGTCAATAAACCGTAACTATGTAACAACTGAAGATGAAAAGCCTAAATTTATATTCACACTGAACCATGATGATGTGTCTGGGGTGTTGAACCGATTTATAGTAGGAATCACAGGATTATACAACTGCCAATCAGGCTTAACCCACAGATATGCCTATGCGTAAATAACAAACACACTGTAAACAAATCACAAATAAACAAAGATCAATGAAAATGTTGAACCAAACATTTCAACAGATTTCCTTATTTGTGGGTTAGGCTAAGTAGCCTAGTTGTGTCACCTGAAATAAACACGTTTTGGAGCATTGCATTTGGTTCCGGTACATGGACCTTTGGTTCCGGTACATGGACCTTTGGTTCTGGTACATGGAACTTTGTGTACTTTTTGTCAGGAAGATATGGAAATACTATAGCAATATCTCTAACTATATTCACTTTCAGAAGAAAAAGTCCTACATCTTGTATTTGTCATTATTTATTATAACATCAACAGTATCGTTGTCACCTGATTCATAGGTTTGTCAAATCGGATATGGGGAGTTTCTGATAATAGCGATACCAGCCCTAACTGGGGGAGGTTCTGATGACAGCGATTACAGCCCTAACAAATGTTTTGTGTCAAAATAAAGGAGCTGGTTATTAGAAAGGGAATTTACAGAATCAGAGGTCATATGTTTTTTCTCATACTTATCACAATATCCTGAATGTATTATAGTGACTTCAAGAACAAACCTTCAACCTGTATTCTTCCTTATCGCACAAATGTACACCTTTCACCCTACAATAACATTGCTCAGCAGTTCATGTACATGTACATACTCAAGTCACCTTTCATAATCACCTAATCCCTTTCAAAGCCCTTGTTATTCCAAGTGTTCTTTGATAAAAAGAATGTGCCTCATTAACTACTACCAGTAATACAGTCCCTGCAATGGGGATCAGTCCCCCACAATGGGGATCAGTCCCCACAATGGGGATCAGTCCCCACAATGGGGATCAGTCCCCACAATGGGGATCAGTCCCCACAATGGAGATCAGTCCCACAATGGGGATCAAACCCCACAATGGGGATCAAACCCCACAATGGGGATCAGTCCCACAATGGGGATCAAACCCCACAATGGGGATCAGTCCCAGCAATGGGGATCAAACCCTGCAATGGGCTCAGACCCCACAATAGAGATCATACCCACAATGGGGATCAGACCCCATGATGGGGATCAGACCCCATGATGGGGATCAGACCCCATGATGGGGGATCAGACCCACGGTGGGGGGTCAGACTGTGTAAGGGTGATCTGGAGAGAGTGTGGAGGCTTGTGTATCACACCCCACAATTGTGATCTCCCTTTTGGGATGGATCAGATCCGATGAGGGGGATGAAGATTTGTAACCATGCATTCATTGCCCTCAGTTCAACGCAACCAGGATCAACATAATTATCTCCCTGGGGAGTAAACACATCATTTCTCTCTTGTGCTCTCAAGTGTGAAAAAGTCTGGTTGTTGAGATATTGATCTTTGAAATGTCAGTTTAATTTTAGTTTAGGCATCTGGCAACATTTGTGATGCGATCATGGCCCATTGGCTGAAAAATCTTTCACATTCTTTATATCTTTAACCGGTTTTTTCCATACCAAGTTAAAATTGTATGTCAAAGTTTGCAAAAATTTCCATAGATAATATATGTTAGTTCGAGAAAGATCGCTAATTAAATTATGAAGGAAAACAAAAGCAATGTACAATTGCAATATACAACTGTGATGTAAAAAATGTTGCCAGATTCTTAGTAAAGTTAAATATATCAACAGATTACAAAACTTGTTATCTCAACAACAAAACATGCTGTTGTAATAAGACTTTCACCACTGAGTGTAATTTTTCCTCCTTTTTTTCTTATCAGTACACAATCATTTGTCACTAAACTATTCCTTTAAAGCACTGACTGTACGTGCACCTTTAAGTTTCACACAGAGTTATATTAAATCAATACACCAAGCAACTAAAAATACACTGCGATAGATGTCAAACGTATCTGTAATTTGATCTGAATCATTTTTAGTAATGAAATTGTTCCTGCTGGACAAATGAAGATTTCATCAAATTTTCCTGAAAAAATTATTCGTCCCCTGAAATTGTTCTTGGCAGCTTATGTAGTTTGCAGAGAACTAAAAAACCCTGCGGCAACACACAGCGGGAACAAAGACGCTCCCTTGGGTAAACAGCAGTAGCTGCACCCTGTCAGAAAAGTCTAACAGAACATTCCCTCATAATGCCACAGCATTTTAAAACACTAATCAAATAAATTCCCGTTAGAATGATTCTGCACTTGGTCCCAGAGACCTGGATGAATGTTTCGGATGATTACGTTGCGATAATCAGTGAAAATCGTGACAAAGGGGTGAACAATTTGAAATTTCTATTCAGCAGCTTGGGGATAACTTGGCTCATTACATGTTCAAAGGAGATGTCGCCCTCTGGAGAAACAAAAGCTGTCAGCGAGTCTGAGGTGATTTATCGGCCGATTTTAAGAATGCTTCTGGGATCAAAACATAACAGATGCCGGAAAAACGGAAATGGCGGTTTCAGACCAGATTGACTTCGCATAAATCATTTTGACTCTTGGGTAACCAGATAACACACAGTTAATGGCAGGGATGAATACACTAATGGCAAACTCATTAGAGGGTAACGAATGTGAATAGCTGGCCGATGCAGGTGTGGTTCACATTAGTTGCGATTCATTTTTTTTTTAAAGAAAAGGTGAGGAATTAATCTTGGTGTGGTTATATATGCACAGAAAGTTTTGAACAAAGCAATTACGGTATAAAAATTATGTGCATACAATAATTCATACATGACATATCTATGTACTAAGGCGCTAGCTCCTGCTGCATAATTATGTACAGTTCCCAGTGGCGTAGCCAAGGGGGGGGGTTCAAACCCCCCCCCCATGACCCAAGTGACCAAAAAAAATTGAACACAGAAATTTATTTTGTTCGGTTTTTAACAAATATTTGTGAATGTTCAGTGGAAATTTGACTGTTTTTCCACAAACATTGC
>JAODFY010026917.1:0-12852 GCA_027580055.1 Paracaudina chilensis | reverse complement strand
GGAGAGGCGGAAAATACTGGCACGGCATCCTGATATGCACAACTCTAACATCAGTAAAATATTAGGTGAGTGCAATACCTCTTATTCTGGGTGGGGCCGGGGCCTATCAGCCCGGATGGACCAGCTGCGGGGTAAATAAACCGTCTCCCAACACCTTACTATCGAGACCGGTCTCGAGTCCTCCAGCACTGCTAACTATGTCCCCTAACCATGTTCCCTAACCCTGTCTACTAACCCTGTTCCCTAACCCTGTCTGCCAACCCTGTTTATAGTGGAATAGGCCCCAAGGCTAAAACCTATGTGGTATCCGGCTCAATAGCCACAATTGTCATTCTGTGTTTGTCTGTTAGCCAAAAAGTGAGTGAATTTGGTAATTAGGCTAAATGGACCCTGTGGCCTGAATTTTTGTGTACCTTTTTTGGCCAAAACATCAGTAATATGTTAGGTCAGCGGGATGCTTGTAATTCTGTGTTTGTTAGCTGGAACGGCAGTAAAATATTAGGCTGATACCAGAGTCTGATGGTCCTGTAAATTCTGTGTATGTTAGCCAAAAGCAACTTAAATGAGGTGATCGTGATGCCTTATAATGCTGTGTTTGCAGGTGTTATGTAGTAGTATTACTACCCTCCGTCATGCCGTCATTTCCGTCATGCCCTAAAATTCCTAGAAAGAGCAGATTGTCTAAAACTCACAGCCAATCAAAGATTTCTTCAAAGGTGAAACAAACTTTCACCATATAGAATATCATTAGGAGGGCGGAGCTTGTCCGCTGCCTTCTGACCTGGGCATTAGTTTTTTGATGGAGAATGGTTCCTGAAACACAAGAATCCCTGCAGGGTAGGTCACTTTCGTCCTTGTAACTCATCATCCTTCTACTTTTATTTGCCAGCAATGTAATCAACGTTTTTTTTTATTAATTAGGAAGGAGAATCAGAGAGAAATTGTAAACGAATCATTAAATCAAAAACAATGTTGTCTACTTGTGTTTTGTGAGAACTTGCGTTAAGGTAATTTTTATTGACCTCTTCGGAACTCACCACTCATCTCTGAAGAAGTGTAAAGTAAGGCATTGACCTACCCCAGTACTTCTCTGCAAATATTCAACAAGTCTAATCCTAACATAACGCTAGCTGCAACATAGCTAATTGAGCTTCTGTGGCCTGAAAATGTTGTCTTTTTTGGCCAAAACATCAGTAAAATGTTAGGTCAGCGGGATGCTTGTAAATCTGTGTATGTTACCCAAACCACCGGTAAAATAAAGGTTATACCCATCCATGGCTACTCCCAGTATGTTTTACTCATCTTGTATTTTCAGGAGCATTTTTCAAAATTTACGTAATAATATAAATGAACTGTACGTTAATGTAATTTCAGATCCGAATTTAGAAAGGTAGGTGGCCTGGTTTTTCTGGAAATTTTTTAGTCCAAATTTAAGGAATATTACTTTGTCTGAACTGCTGAGTTTTCAGCTGGTGAGTTATTGTAGGTAGTGTTCAAACAGTTATCAGAATCGGGCAGATTATTGCATAATCGGTATCGGAATCGGTAAAAAAGCAGGGAATACCAGTTATTCTATACAGATTATTAGTTAAGATAACTTTTCCCACATTACCCAATACAACTACAATTTGAGCAAATTAATTTAGACATGATATTCACATACAGTAAGACTATACTTTGATAAACACTTAAATGAAATACAGTAATGCTGTAGAAAAGCAGTGTAGTACTTGGTAAAATAGCACAGCCCACACATGATTCTTTGAATTCACTAGTTTCTTTAAATTTTGCAACCATTTGTAAGTATGCAGGCCTAATTTACCAAACTAAAAAATTATCAGAATTGGTATCGGGCAGATTATGAAAAAAAAAATCGGTAATCGGTATTTTCTGATATTGCATAATCATTTGACCTCTAGATTATACAGATTTTTTTATGCCATTCCATCCAAAATAACCAGTATATTGTACCTTTCTTGACAGTGAAAATCCAGGTCATAGCTGTGTTTACATATATCGTGAAAAATTCACAGAAACTAAAAGCCGTTTCATGAGCTCGTGTAATGAGATGATGATCAATGTGGTCACAGGTCATGTAAGGATAAACATATATGTTGTTAACTAGCGAACACTTCCTGAAAGTCGTAAAACTAAATATAGACAACTTACTGACGAATTCTTATGTGCGATGATTGTTTAGAGGATTTATATATCTTGGTTTTAAAAACATCACAAAAATGGGAATATTTTTATCGAGAATGTTATGATTCATATAACTTTTTTAGGCTGAGTAACGATTAAATAAAGGTACGGGCGGTTTTCGCTTTTGTCTCACTGAAGACATCAATCTGAGCTAGCACACTTAAAAACATGAAACCGTCGGTTGAAGCAATTATATAACTTGAACAAATTAGTCGTTCTCCAGAAAAGGGCCATTAGGCATATGCATCATGGTGCAGGGAGCCTTGCATATACTAATTATCTGTTTAGGTCAGCAAACCTACTTGAACTTAAATGACATTTTCATACATGTATTCATTACCATATTAATTATTAAACTTTTTGGAGAAGACAAGTACTACTCACAATCACAATACTTTTCATTTTCTAGTCTGCTGCATTCACAGTTTATGCCAAAAAAACTAAATGTTATCAATTCTAATCTACGTTGATGTACGGTAAAGATTGGGAATGTCAGGAACAAACTGCCACGTCATATAAGGCGTGTCGAACATATTCCCTTTTGCGGCTCCTCGCGTCCCTAACGTGGGACGATCGCCAAACAATAGCCCATCCAACGTGCGGTACAAATAGCACGGCTCCAACTCCCCGATTTTTGTAATCCATTCGGCTAGCGCGCATTCATTCTATTGTGTCAGTAAGCTTTGGGGTTGTGCTTGATCCTAAATAAGTCCAACAAGAAATATCACATACTACCTACATGTAGTTGTACATAAAGCCTTGGCTCTGACCAATACCATTACAAAATACAAATACTACATTAGCATTATTATAGCAGCAGTAAATATGATGGTGACACCCCAGTCCATGCCCTTTAATAATATGTGAACATTGCAACAAACAAATGATGAAGCCTAATATAATTTTTTTTGTGAAATTTGATATATCTGCCATATAAATGCTTACGCAAGCACAGGCAGCTACCACACAAACATGTGTAACGTCAAGTTACTAAGACACAAGCTGTCAATAATTGGGATTTATGTGAGTTAGCCAATATAATTCAGATTGCTAATGAAGTCCTTTTTGCTTTTCCAGGGAATGTTTTCTTGGTCAAGCCCACAAGGATTTTAGGTCCACTTCCTTTCATGACTTTTGTGAAGAAACAATGAATGAAAACCATTTGTGTGGTCTTTTTTTATTTTTAAATATATTAATTATTGCATATTTAATATATTGTGTAATAAGTTCACTACCTTTCATAACTTTTTAATACTTCAGTTAATTTATGTATTATATCCACATTCTGTTTATATTGTTGTGAAGAAACAAGAAATAAATTGATATTTTATGTGTAATCTTTTTTTTTTTATACTTAAAATACTGCCCGGCTTGAAACTGATATAAATCATAGCATACTCTATATTAAAATCTGATTTTTTGTGATAATTACAAAGAATAAATCAGCCTAAACAGCCACATCTCCATTCATCTGTGCAGTCTGCATTTATTGTTATGATGTTCGGAGAACTTTCACTGACAATGTAAAGAGCTACTGCTACGCATGTGAATGTTTATCCTCCTTGACATGTGACTGTATACAATTATCATCTCACTACATGGAATCATGAAATGAAATGGCTTAAATATTAGCCATTATAATTTCAGGAATATATTGAATACCTCACACCAAAGTATGACACTTGATGATTATGAAACTTAAATTAACCTTACCTGGAAGTAGCCTCTTCCTTTGGGAGTTGTAAGAGGATCCGTTTGGTTCAGCATGTCCACTTCCTTTCTGAAATCGGGCAACTCCGGATCTGATTTGCCTCCCAGTCTCTCCTTGACTGGCCTCCGTTCTTCCGACAGAGATCGGTTCATCTTCTCCCTTTCGTATATCAGTGTCTCTTGGCTCAGAAGGTCCGAGGTGAATGGCCCTCGCAGAGGTGAGAGCTGCTTCCTGTCCAAAGCCAGACGTAGATCTGAGGATGGTAGTGGCTCGTGAAGAGCAGACCCCTGGATTGTGCTTCGCATCCTGTCATGAATCTCCCCGAGTGTGGTGGAAACAATCTGAGGCTCCTTTCTCCTCTCAAAGAAAGCAGCACTGTTGGGGAAGTTATATTTTTCCAGCCCCGTTGATCTGAATGTAACCGTCGGGCTCGGTGCTCTCTGCTCATCCATTGGCTCCTGTCGGCGATAATCTGCGCTCTGCACCTGAGGACTTCTGGCTCTCTGATTATCTTCCTTGTCAAAGTACCCTTCAGCAATAAGAGACGGATCGTCCCTGATAGTGTAGACAGGAATTTCCGGCCGATCAAAAATGGGAGTGGTTCCTTCATCTTTCTTCCTTGGTATCACAATTAGACTTGAATCTATCCCTGGCCCAAGTCGGGAAGATCGAGGGGGACTCTTCTTCCGGTCATTCTCATTTCCTGTACGGCGGCTTTTCTTGCTAGACTCTTTGGACCGTTTTGGAGATGGAGTCCTGCTTCCATATTTTGACTTGCGGCGAAGAGGAGAGAAACTCTTCTTCCTGTGTTTGGGAGGTGTGTGACTTCTCTTTGTTGTAGGTGGAGAGGAAACCCTTTTATGGGGCATACCTTGCTTCTCTTTGCCATTTTTTTGATCCAAGTAGTTGTCCTGCTGGAAATTCCTGTCATATCTTGGATTGCCTGAATCTAAGCGGTCATAAGTGTTCGGAGAACTTCTTTGTCCATCTCTTGGAGTTGACTGGTATTTTGATCCTGAATAATCGCCAAGCTGGGTCTGCTGGAAATTGGGCTTCCCGTAACCTCCTGGTGTTTGTGAACTGGAAAGACTTTTAGCTTCTTTTGGGTATTCAACATGGCGTCCGGGTGTTTCCTCAACAAAGGGAGCAAACTTACTCGCTTTTCCGGCTTGCAACTCCTGTATTCTCATCTCAAAATCACTAGAACCGATTTGGGGGTTGTCGAATCTGCCCGTGGCTTTGGGCGACCTTTGTGGTGAAACAGATCTACTGAAGTGCCTCTTCGGGGGATGAGATTTGTGATGCCCTCTCTCTGGGCTGGAGGATGGTGACCTTCGACTGTAATTCCTGCCATCTTGTGAGTACCTTCTCCCTTTAGGTGGGTACCTCCTCTCTCCACCGGGGGACTTTCGTTTCTTTTGGTAGTGAGGAGAACCAGAGGATGATCTGCTCCGTGACCTTTTGTCAAATGGTGAAGAGAATATAAACAGTGTAGCTATAGAGCTATTGTAAAATACTGATTTTAAAGTTTAAGTACTCCCTTATGTTATGCTGATTAAGCTCTTAATTTATATTTAGTATTTTTTTGTAGCAATAATTATTTAAGTCTTCAGTCCTCTTTGTCAGTGTAGTTTTGTATTTAGATAGTTTTGCTAGTGAGTTCCAAAGTTGATGTCAGGCTGAATACAGTTTACTGTCTCATCTCATTTTGTGTCCTCGTGTAAATTTTCCAGCGAAAGTCCAGAACCATAAGCCAACACCCAATCTACACTATCATATATCTCAGCACACCATACCATGTAAAAAAAATTCTATAACCACTCAATTAACCAGTATGTAGAGTGCTTTCTGATAGTTTACTGGTAAAGTGCAAAATTTAAAAGCCTTTGTTTTGTTTACACCCTCCCTACTAAATAAAGTTGAAAATAATATAGTAGCCATTTCAAAAGCACAAAAGCATACAAGAGGGAATCAATGCTTTTAGACATTGGGATGGTCCTGGTATTGAAACCAGGTTGGAGATCAAGGGAAGATGTTAGTGTGAATCTAGGATCTTGGAAGAAAGCAATCAAATGAACCATCTTCTGCCTGTCAGATTCTTCATTTCATGTTTTAAATTCCACAAAACTTTTAATGATAACACTGGGGAGCAAAAGTAACTGGGACAACCATAGCATGTGATTCCTGGTTTTAGTTTTATAACCATGTGAAAAATGGGTTTTAGCTGCCTATTCAATCATGATATAGTGTACATCAAGTGATGAATGACTTACCAATCATAGGAAGGATGGATGATGTATAATTTTGCATTAATTATAAATCCATTGTATTGATCATCTGCATTTACATAAGCACCATGTTTTTGAGAGAGTAAGGAAATAATTCCTACATGGAGTATCATGATATGGTTTATCTTCATTGGCTGTTACATGAGGTACACAAGGTTAATTTTACCCTTCATGTAATTCAATCACCTTCATGCCTAACTACTCCTCCTCCCTGGTTGGACATATGAAAGATAGGAAAGATATGTTCATTCTTCAATAGTTCTTCAATAGTCTTGCTTATAACTCCTTCACTTGTCTTGTGGGTAACTTTGTTCATTCTCCTTCATCAATAGTCTGGCATTCACTGGTCTACATATGAATGATACTCTTGACTGTTCATTCTTCACTTGTCTTGCATGTTGCAACTTCATAATCATTCACTGGTTCTTGTAACTGTTCATTCTCCGTCACTAGTCTGGCATTCAACTGGTTCCTGTAACTGTTCATTCTTCGTCACTAGTCTGGCATTCAACTGGTTCCTGTACATGTAACTGTTCATTTTCTGTCACTTGTCTGGCATTCACTGGTCTACATATGAATGATACTCTTGACTGTTCATTCTTCACTTGTCTTGCATGTTGTAACTGTTCAAAATCATTCACTGGTTCCTCTTACTGTTCATTCTCCGTCACTAGTCTGGCATTCACTGGTCTACATATGAATGATACTCTTGACTGTTTATTCTTCACTTCTTGTCTTGCATGTTGTAACTGTTCATAATCAGTCACTGGTTCTTGTAACTGTCCATTCTCTGTCACTAGTCTGGCACTCATTGGTCTGCATATGAATGATACTCTGACTGTTCATTCTTCACTTCTTGTCTTGCATGTTGTAACTGTTCATAATCATTCACTGGTTCTTGTAACTGTCCATTCTCCTTCATTAGTCTGGATAAAATATTATTCATCCTCTTTTCTTTTGTCTTGCATGTAACTGCTTGTCTTCACTGGTCTTGCACATTCGTATAACAATTGACATTATCATTCCCTTTCACTGGTCTATTCAGCATGCTTCTCTTTTCATTCTTCATTAGCCATGCCACACATGTTGCAATTATCTGATTTGCCATGCAGTATTTCTCCTTCAAGATATTCTGTAATCATCCATGTTTTTTTTTTGTGTTTTTATAGTTTTTTTTCACTGGTTTTGCATATAACAGTATGTCTAACCATTCCTTCTTTTTCACAAGTCTTGAATGTAACTGTCGGTTATAACATGGCTAATCTTCAGTCTCCTTTACTGCTCTTGCATATTACAAGCCTAACTTTCCATTATTCTCACCTGGTCTTACAAAGTGAATAAATAATAGTATGCCTAACAGTTCATTCTCATTCTCTGTCATGTAACATGTGTTTATTTTCTTCCACTGGTCTTGAATGTACTGTAGCTGTCATTCACTACTCTGCCATATGAAAATGACATGCGTAACTGTTCATCCTCATTCAGTGGTTGTACATGCAATTTGTAAACAACATAGTTGCATATTCATGTCTAGCTTTCCATTCTCCTCCAACCATCTTGCAACTCTATGGAAGTGACTGCCTACAGTACCTGTTTCTTTTTCATTCAATCTTGCCATGAATTATTTTTTTTAATTCTTCAAGCAATAATCTGTAATGTTCCATGGCTTTTGTATAATTTCTACAAATCTGCAGCCTGCATAAATCTGTTGACATTTGCATACATGATGTCACTTGCTTAAAACTCCTTTCACATCCTTTCTCTTCCTGTCA
Source organism: Paracaudina chilensis (assembly GCA_027580055.1). NCBI lineage: Eukaryota > Metazoa > Echinodermata > Holothuroidea > Molpadida > Caudinidae > Paracaudina > Paracaudina chilensis. The sequence continues at coordinate 4,879 of JAODFY010026917.1, read as the reverse complement.
ATCCAGGATTCGTTCCAGTTCATTAATCCTGTCAATGTAGTATGACTTGATAGACTTTATTGTAAAAGGTTAGACTGGCAAATTAATTTCAAACTCCTAATTTTCTTTCATTGCTAATTTATGACATCATTTAGTAGATCATTCTCCTAAATCTTTTGATCTCTTATTCGAGGTGGTTCATTATTCTCATCATTCCATGAATTATTCCCAGATAGCCTCATAAAAACATGCCAGCCATTTCATTCTAATTCAGCCTTCTACTTGGTGTTCTCAAACATTGACTCTTCAAGACTAGTTCTGTTTCATTTATTGGGTTTGTCAATCCAGGAGTGTTCAAGATACCCTCTCATTAGCAGACCATTCACTGCCATGGATTAGTCAAATATATCCATGATTGTTCCAGATGATTCAGCCTCATCTTTCAGTAGTGTTGTACCAGACCATTCTCTTTGTTAGTCTTGTCAATCCATGAGTATGCCACACTATTTCTTCTATTTGTATGCCACACTCTTTCTTCAAGGATATGCCACACTATTTCTTCTCCTTGATTAATCTCGCAAATCGATGATTCTGTCAGACTAGTCTTTTTCCCTTAGTCTTCTGGATGCTTGATTGTTCTAGAATGTTCATTCTCTTACAGTTAGTCTGGCAAATCCCATAAGTCTGGCAAATCCCATGATTCTGTCAGACTAGTCTGAAAGACTTTCTCCCTTAGGTATTGTGGGTGCTCAATTGTATCAATTATGTTCATGCTCTTACAATTAGTCTTGCAAATCCATGATTCTGTCAGACTAGTCTTTCTCTCTTAGTCTTGTGGGTGCTCAATTGTACCAGAATGTTCACTCTTTCACAATTGTCTTGCAAATCCCTGATTCTGTCAGACTAGTCTTTCTTCCTGATAAGTCTTGGGAATGCTCAATTGTACCAGAAAGTTCATTCCCCTCCAATTACAGTAGTCTCACAAATCCAATGATAATGCCAGACTATTAATTTTTCCTCATCCGTCCTTGTCAATCCATGATGATGAGACACTATTTCTTTTCATTCAGACTTTCATGTATTAATCACAGATGTCAGACTGTTTGTGCCATATCCATGATTGTGCCTGTCAGACCACCATCACTTGTCAATACATGATTATGTTCTCCGAGATAGTGTCATCTATCGATGATACCAGACTGTTCATTGGCCTCCATTCGTCTGCCATGATTATGCTTGATGCTTTATTCCATGAAAATAATCCATGAATATCCCCTGAATAGCCTCAGACCTTCACTTATTGATCCAGAATCATGCAAAAAATGAATGTTCTCTCTGATTCTCTTGTCAGTTCATGATTATGCCAAAATGAAAATTCTCCTTCACCATTTTGTTCTTTATTTAAGTGATTCTTGATCAGTCCATTACTTTGTGTTGCCCAAACTATAATACACACTTCAAACTATAATAAACACTTCAAAGTTGAGTTGAGCTGCCTGGTCACAAAAGCATTTTGGTGGACATTCCCAGAGAGGCGAAAGGAAGCTTCTCTTGTTTCCTAATTCACTGCATAGTAATCACCCCATCCTTGTGCAGACTGATCACTGATAAGGGACTTTCTCACATAAGCATACACCCAAAACTTGTGTGCAATTGTCTGGTCCTGACAATCAGTCCATTACTTCTTTTTGCCCACACTATAATAAACACTTCAATGTTGAGCTGCCTGGACACAAAAGCATTTTGTGGACATCCTCAGAGAGGGGAAAGGAAGCCTGATCTTCTCTTGTTACCTAATTTACTGTATAGTAATCACCCCATCCTTGTGCAGCCTGATCACTAATAAGGGACTTTCTTGCATAGGCAGGCATACACCCACAGTGAGCAATCGTCAGGTCCTGACAATCAGTCCATTACTTCTTGTTGCCCAAACTATAATAAATGCATCCCATTTTGGTGTATCTTGTTACCCAGTTGATAGCATATTAATCAACCCAATCCTGGGTGCAGTCAGATTTTTCAGAAAGTACTTCTCACATGGGCATACACCCACAGTGAGCATTCATCTGGTGCTGATAATCAGTCCATTATGGAACATAATGCTCACTTGAAGGGTGTTCTGCTGGACCTACACTGCTGTGTCATGATTCATTGTCATGATGGGCAGCTGGCTGACTTTTTCTGTTGGGTACTGCATTCTTTCATTCATTTTGTAAATCATCCGTTCACCTAAATATATGTTGAGCACATTTCATTTTTTTAAACCAAGTGCTCCCAGATTTTTTTTTTACCACACTGCAAAACATCTTTGATTTGAATCCAACCTATATTGCTGCCAGTCCTCAACCAAAGCTGTAACATGACATTTGAGTAAAAGGTGATGATGATGAGCCAAAAGCAATGAAAACACTGAGAAAGAGAATATAAAAGTTAATATAAAATGAGCTTTCTGTGGAATTTCATTGGTTCCTTTAACAGGTTAGCAGTAATTCATACTGTAGTCTCTATCTACTGTACATACCCACAACAACATTATAACCAAAGCCTGTACATCAGGCTAACATAATAAATATTTAGTTCTTTGTAGTTTGAGAGAATTAATTGGCCTGAACTTATAGCAACATAAGCAGTACAGTACAAGAAGAGAACTTATGTACCTAATGATACCCCATCATATCACACTGTTGATAAAAAAAAGAGAACAATTTGTTTACACTGAAGTATTTATTAACATGGTGATCAGGTTAAACTTCAAACCTTTTGAGATTAGAAATGATATAGACAAAAGACCCTTTGACATTTTTTTTCACTCTTCAATAATTTTGAACACAAATACATTATCAAAATATCAATATGTTGATTTCTTTAAAATGAATGGTTAGCAGTCTTTTTGTATATTTTTTTTATGTATGTGGGTTACATACAGTATGTGTGTTACCATGTAAAAAAAATTCACTGGTTCAAAACCATGTATATCTGAATAAGCCGGACATACTTATGGAAAGGGATCCATGTGTGAATTATACACACTTAACACAAACACTAGCCAAATTTTTGTTTGGCCATGATCATATGAATTTATAAGGCCAGGGTTCTAGCCAGCAAGCGATTGCATATTAAGCGTGGGGTCAAGGGGCAGAGCACACTATAAACTGACCATGGTTTAAATGGGCCGGTTAGAACCCAGATAAAACAGGACGTGGTTATTTCCAATCCATACATGTATTTTCAGGTACTGTACTTTTTAAGCCACAACCAATAAAATTATTTATTGTCTCAGCTGATATTTCCAATTTACTGTATCTCATCCAATGGGACAATCAATGCCCCAAACACACAAAACATTAAATAAATCCATGTTGCATATTAATCTCCATATGGCTTTCCCATAGCAAACATGTTCATGATTCAGCCTATTATCTAAGTCAATCCATAATCCGGCACATTTTTTTTTTATCTACCTTTGTCTCCTCGACATCCTTTTGGGTGTCCTTGAACGACTCCTGGACCGTGTGCGTAGTCTTCCTCGGGGCATCCTGTGGATCAAAATAATTCAAAGTGGTCGTGACACGGCACACATATATTTGAATACATAATATAATCAAAATGTTAATTTCTTCTTTACAATTTGTGGTTAGCATTCATTTTTTGTACATATATTTTATGGGGAATCACAGGATGATGTGGGTTATCATGCAAAAGTTTTTTTTCACTGGTTCCAAACCCATATATCTGAATATTAAAGTTGGTCATTGGTATCACAACCTATGGAAAGGGAACCATGTGTGAATTGTACACATTTTAATAACACAAACGACCTTGAACGACTTATGGACTGTGTGCGTAGTATTCCGCGAGGATTCCGGTGGATCAGAATAATTCAAAGAGGTGGTCACACGACACATACAAAAATTATATGTGACAGAAAGATAAACCCGAGCACAAACTCTGCTGTCATTCCTTGCCTCCTTCGAGTACCAAAATTTCAGCTATATTGTACAGTAGCATGTCTGACCTACAGTACAGTAACATTGGATCACCAACTAAAACAACAGTCAACAGGGCTTCATTTGCAAGGAGCACGGGCACAATAGTGCTGCCCGCCCGACTGAATATCAACAGGTGTGTGCAATATACAAATTGTAACAAAGACTGAGAAGCACCAACTAATGTTAGCATATACTTTCCCATGCCTACACCAAGTCACCCGCACCGAGCCGGTGTCACACATATTTTTGGGTCATCACCCGCTCACCTGCCGAAATCTACCACATCTTTTTTAACCTACACCATTCTACAGTATTTAAAAAAATTAAATACTTGCTGTTAGTGCCACAATAAATTTAAAATAATATTGACCTCAGGTGTCTTAATCGGGGTCTTGAAATCAGCCGACATGCGGCCCGACAAATTGACGACTCTCAGAGTTTGGAACGAACAGTTCTGTATGGTGGTCAGATTGGCACCAAAGTTTGTGCACTTAATAATGCATGTATCGACTATTACAACAGAGAAATGATGAAGCCTAATATCATCATTTGCGAAATTGTGTACATCCACCATACACTACAGTCAGCAGGGTGGCTGTGGCAGGTATTTCCCCAATTATTTTATGCCATGCCCCTCTCCCCAACTTGCTGCCTCATTTTATAAACATTATCCAAATAAAAATGTTGACAATGAAAATTTGTATGTTTTGAGAGGTTAAATTTCACCATTTTAATTCGAAATCATTTATCTGTAAAAAATCTCAACAGGCCGTCATCCAAATTTTTACCATAACAAAATTACCCCCCAAAATTGCCCACTTCTCCCAGATCATCTTCAAGTCTGGCGCCGCAGCTTATTCACACACAACGTTTATATATGCCATATACATGTAAGTGTAAAACCTACACAT
>JAODFY010026806.1:0-12854 GCA_027580055.1 Paracaudina chilensis | reverse complement strand
GGAGAGAGAGAGAGAGAGAGATCATAAGTTTGCATCGTCACATGGTAATCTGGTAAAGTCATCACACTAGTTTTACATGGTCACAGCTGTTACGATCGCGTCGTAGCACAGTATATTGTAACGTTGTAGGGCCTATATAAAATGAGAATTGTGAGATGACCTCAGCGCATTTCGTTTCTGTCAAGTAATGTATACGCATTATAAGTTGAATGAATTATTATATTTATAACTCCCTTTAGCTTCGAATAAAACCACGATGACGGCTATAAAGCCTCAAAAACAAATGAAACATAAGTTTTTACGTTGAGAAATTAAGCTTCCAAATCACTCATATCGAATAAAGAATGACATTTCTTGATCCCGAGAATTACCTAAAGTTGAAGCGCAGTCTGAGACATATGCTCTCAGGCCTGTTGTAAATGTTAAAAAAATTCTAAGGCCTTGTCAGTTGGAACGTTATTACGTTATGTTTTAAATGTATCGATCAATAATTAAGCGCACCATACGGTTATAAAACACTGCCAACGAACGACATCGCAAAATTTTCAGTGAAAATACGAAATTAGGATTCTTATATGTTTTTTTTTTTATGCAGAACATTTTAACTGACACAACTGCATAAGCCCCTGCAGGGGCATTACGTAACGAAACAGCATACCCTTTTATTAATGCCGAGAACCAGGAAGCAGTGAGTTTCATTTTTAAGTCTTGGCTGGACCCCGGTTCGATAAGCAGTTGTTCTAACCACCAAGCCAAGTACTCGAGTCGTTATTACATAATTGCCATACAACCCAAGGACATTACGTAACTAAACACTCTTATCCTTTCCTTTATGCTGAGCACCAAGCATGGAAGCAGTAAGTTTCATTTTTAAGTGCAAGGCAAGACTCGTCCACGATGCGAATTCCCAAACCTCCCAGCTTCTATAAGCAATGCAAAGATAAACGCTATAAATGTATACATTTACATTCCTCCCATTCATTATACGTGCTCGCTCCGTACTGTTTCATTCTATACGAACATGTACTGTTACTATGTCTAACTTACTGGTAGGCTTACAATAGTAACATAACATACTGAGCCGATGATTACGCTTTAATATCCATTTGTGTATTAGCAGATATATCACGACAACGTTTTTTATGTTGACAATTTCAACTCACTGAAACACTACTACCCACGACAATTTGACAATTTTGATGTTTTTTCAACTAGCCCAATTGCTTACGCCCCAAGGGCATTACTTAACGAAATACCCTCCTCCTTTTCGATGAACACCAAGCAGGAAGGCAGAAATTTTGTATGTCTTGGTATGACTCGACCGCGGGATTCGAACTCCCAACGATTGTCACTTCAGCGTGTCTGGCTCATATGATGTCATAGGTTTGGTTCAAAGGCATCGCCAGCCACTTAACCCTTTATTTATTTTTGACAGTGACGTATTCGAGGGGCTCGTGTCATAGTATATGACATCGTTGTTTACTCGTGGCTTAACACTGTCCAAAGATTTATTGGACAACTATTTACAATAATCTTACATCCCCCTCCCTAGCCAGCGTTAGGATAATTAATTTACCGTCATTTTTCGAATAGCTTTGGCGTTATAGAAATACATACAATTTTAGTATTTTATTGTCTCTGTTCGCGACGATTAAACACAGACGAAGGTCAATAATGATAAACATCTTTCACAAAAGAAAACGCCAATTGGAATCAACTTTGATGCAGTTTATTTACTCTTGAGTAAAGACCATAAACATATTGAGGAATTTTTCTTTCGTGCGTAGCAAGCGAGTTTTATTGGCATATACTGTCATGTCCGTGGTATGTTTTAAAAGTGTTAAACTTATTAAATAAATACGTGTAGTATATCATACACATTAGTACAGTTTAGTCACGTGCAATGAATGCGTTACTCAACATTCGGTCAGAAAATTTTGGTTATGACACCGGAGACACGGGTTATACCTGCGCCGTCATGATTGGAATCTCTGTGTGTGGTATATTTGACGACTTGCTTTTTAATAAACACGCCATCCCAACAATGGTATGCTGAATTATTGCCATTTTGCACAGATGTGGTAGATACACCCCCTCCCCCCTCCCTCCCATGACAAGCTTGTGTACCCCAATATTTTGGTTCCGATGTCATAAATATTAATGAGTGGGCCGGCCTATACATCTTATATCAATATGAAACACTTGGCAGGTTCAGGCTGCATTTTGAATTGATGTTGCTATATTTTGGTTTCCAAATGTCAGTAAATTTGCACCCCTCTCCGATCAAGTAATTCAGTGAGACACTTGTCGGTGGATTTAGGTGTACCATACCTGACGAGTGATGTGTGTTTGCTTGGATTGGGGCTGGAGATCGGCAGAGGTGCTTTTTATCCCCGGTGCCCGACCTGGCTCTCGACGCCCCTGTATCAGGCAATATAGATAGCAGCTACATGTTTGATTTATAATGAAATTTTGAAAATGCCTGATATGTTATTCACATTATCTGAAGCGTTAGAGGGACATATTGTATCATTCATTAACTACAATAACTCAATAACTACTCTACATATCCTAACACACACATTTAGACACATAAAATCCGTTCAACGTTTGTTTAATTTTTATTATAGTGTCCGATGTATCGTAGTTGACATTTTGTCGCAGGTGTATGGTTTATTTACGTGCTTTCAGCAGCTCCATTGCCAATACGAAGATTTAAAAATATATATATTTTTTCAGACGACACTTATAGATTTATTTACAACTACCCGCTGCGGAGTCTGCTGCCCTCTAACACCCAACAGTTCTTCCGATACGAGGGATCACTCACCACCCCTATGTGCAACGAAATCGTGCTGTGGACGGTATTCCGAGAGCCGGTGGCCATTTCGTGGAGACAGGTATGTCTAAGCGCAGCGATTACTAGAGCTGATGTGTTGGGTTGATAATTTGGAAGTCCCCTCTCCAATCCCCCATCATAATAGAAATGATAAAACTAATAAAACTAATAACAATAAATAACGTTTCAGGCAAAAATGTAGCAAATCGGAAAGTATGACGAATTATAATACCACTGTAACTCATGACTGTAATGCTACCCTCCCCAACCCCCACCCCCCACCCCACCCCCCAAAAATCCTTCCTTCGTATTTTATTATCAACGTTTGACGGTTAACAAAACAATCGTTATCAGCACAATTGTGATTTTGCGTCATATTAAGTGTAGAGTGAGATGCGTACGAATTATTGTCGTAGACCTAAGCCATTTAATATCATGTGCAGTTGACCATTATAGCGTGTGTCAATCATATACTCACATTGAACTAAACGTACTAAATTCAGCTCGTTAGGCTAAGTTAGGATAATTGTTTCGGTCGAGAAAACACATTTTGGAGCGTTTTTGTTTTAATGATTTCTCGTTGAATGGAGCAGTCTGGGATAAAAATTGTTTGAATTTTAACTTATTATATTTACTTGAGATAATCTTCATTCATATTCTTGATACATTGCAATTGATACGTGTTTGAACGTGTTTTTCTCACTTTTAATCATTAAAACATTTAATCAATCTTTTATTTAAAAGAAAGAAATTATATTTAGACACACAATAAAATTACCCAAATGCATAGTTGTTTCATTGAAAATTTAAAAAAAAAAAAAAAAGCCTGTTCTTTGACACTGGTAGGTAATTTTTTCAAGTATACTTGTTTACTTGTGTTTATTCTGTCTATTGAACAATATTACTGGCACGTTTGACTACACGCGCGTGAGACAAAGTCACGTTCACGCAGTATATAAATTGGAAACGAGTAATATTTTACGAGTTTTGGGTTTTCGTCACAGATCTACACCATTAATCTAAAGTTAGACGTTTTATCGATATTACCAAAATAACATGTTTCATGTTCTCCTGTTGATATAAATCAATCACCAAAAATCCATGTTTTTCGCGTTGATTACCCCCGTCATAATCTAAGTCTGTTTCCACTCCAATTTAACATAGCGTCTAGTTACGTGTTTCGTCATCATTCGAGCAAGCCGGATTCATTCCAATGGATTCGGCAACATCGATTGATGTATCGCGCGGTCGGATGATGGATCGCAGAGCTTCCGACATTTTGAATCAGATTATGCATGCGGTATATAGATACAGCTCATAGGCAATCACGTGCTTTCCAAACGTTATTTTAACACATTCAACTTGTTCCCTGTTATTGAGGTGTTTAGAATACCAAACTGATGACGTCACGTATACATAGCACTGGTTTTACGCATTGTTAATGCGTGTCATACTCTCACAGTATAGAACATACATGACTAAGACGTAATTTTTCGTTGCTCTTACAAAACACAATATTAATAATTTATAAATGTAACTTTATAAATGAAATTTGATTACGGCCCATGCCCAAACGGAAAGACTGACCGAGAAGACAAATACAAGCTATATATACACTAACTCAATCATGTAGTACGATATACGTTGCATTGTTTCGTTCATATTAATGAAATTTATACCGAAAATCATACATGCTTCGACGTATTCGTTTTACTGTCCTCTACCAATGACTCATGGGCAATAATACGTCATCCGCAATAAAATATATCAATAAAGAAGAAGTAAGGATAGTTAAAGACAGGACACGACATTGTATAATCAGAATCTTAAATAATCGTAGACTGCGAGTTGATGACAGGAAATATATCGTAGGCCACCATTGCGCCGATGCATACCGTATTACAAGGTTAGTTGTGATTGGTTTATCGGCCATTGTTATACTATGACGTAACCACTCAAGTATTGTAAGTGGTAAGGATCAGCTGACACATTTATGCGTGGCCCGAGAACAAAACATATAGTAAAAACATTTCAATGTATAGTAACGTTTCCGAACGTGAGAAACCTTTTACACAATTAACATTTTCTTATAGAATTTTAAATAGCGTACGTACCTTCAGTCGGGCTACATAAAAATCATATGGTGTTTGCTCAAGTTATTGATCACGGTGGTAAAGTGACTGACTTGTGATACCGTGGGCATAGTATCTTAGTTACCAGTGGCGCACATCCGTTCGGAAATGTGGGGGGATACTTTTGCTCGGAAGAACATCGGTTGGCGCGTAGCGAATCCAAAATTTTGGGAAAATATGTCTCTCTGATAGCCGGAAACGGCACTTCCAGGGCTTGAAAGTTGAATCTGAACAGTACCTATTTTGCCATCCCATGTTCCAGAAAACTTATAACTTGCACAAAAAGTGAGCATACTGGTACTATAATTCTCTGCGAAAATGCCCGGAAACTTCGCCCGGGCCATCTTTAGGCAGTCCAGGCTAGTCAGGGGCGTCAATCCAAAGTGAAACGTACACACACGTTGGGGGACGAAACGCTCCTGTGATCTTGTCGGAAGACTATCTAAGCGGAGCACCACCATTGTTTGGCGCGTAGCGTACCGTTTTTTTAAATATTTTTTTAAAGAAACCTCACATTGCCGGAAACAGCACTTCTCAGGACAATTTTGCCGATAAAGATAGATTTAAGAAGACTAATAATTTCCCAGGAAAATTTTGGCTTAGATGAATTCTAAGCATTGTATTCTGAGCATGTATAGTATTTTTTTCGGGAGAGCCGGTTGCCTAGCCTTACATTTTGAGACAGCCATGTAAACATACCAGTACCGATCAGATCGAAAATTTCGAGTCTCTAAACATGTAGCCTACTTTTTCCGAAGAGCGTTTTGAGACAGGTAGAAAAAACAGTACCAACCAGACCTTACCGAATTTTTAGCCTCTTCATGCGCGTTTGGAGAATCTGTTTTCTAGGCCTATATTTGGTATGAAAACATCACTACCAGCAGTCCACCACCAGCCAAGCTTACTGTGCGAAGAAAATTTTGAGCAAAGAATAGCAGTACCAACCAGTCCTCACTGCGCGCGCGAAGCGCTCTAAAATTTGGAGCATCTACGTGTGCTAATGTGGAAGGCCTACACTTTGTAGGAAAAATTCTACCAGCACCAACCAAAGGTAGGCTACTAAAAGAGTTTATTAAACAGTAATTAAAGGTAGGCTACTAACATAGTTTATTAAACAGTAGTTAAAGAGTTTTTATTTTGAACTAAAGGTGGGCAAAAAACACGTCAAATTCTACTAGCTCTAAGATTCCTGATATTCCTGAAGTTGTTCCGGTAATTCTCGCTATTGAGTGTTGGAATGACATTGATTATACAGTTGTTGTACGTGACGAATTATGAAATGAATGATTAAAACATTTCACTAAGAATTTTGTCACACGTGATAAAATCTTGCAGGCCTTGTGTGAACATATTTTTCATTTCATTCTGACGAGCAATTTTTTATGCGCATAAATTTGGCATTGACAATGAAATCGGTAGCCCCGCAACATGAATTGTATATAGAAATAGATATTGCTGTTTTGTGCTTTAGTTGTACAACGCAATGCACGTATGTAACATGTGGAGAACATACAAATAACATATACCTTTATTTGTCACGTTTCTCACATTATGTTTACCCAGCGGCGGCGCCAGCGTTGCAAATTGGAGGGGGTGTGCGTGGGCGTCGGGGGCATTGTGCCACATTATGTATATTATTTAAAATATTATATTTTCATTGCCAGGAGTTTTAGAATAAGTATAAAATCTCGGGGAAAGACAAAAACATCCCTCTCCCGTAAAGCCACCACTGTTTATAGCAGTTTCAAACATTACATTTGTTTTTTCTATACTAACATCTTCATTAAAAGTGTATTTTGTTAAAGGTCTATTTCGTTTCAACATTCTAATCGAACTATCATATACATTGATCGCTATAGGTATGTGTTCACTAGCACGATATAATAATTTATGTCACGAGGTCTTTGAAGCTATATCCCACATGCAGAATGATCAGTAATATACGATATTAATTGTTGTAACGCGCATGTGCCGTTGATTAAATGTACGCCTCCCACGAAAATATAAGATATACCACATTTAACAAGCGCATGGCAATTTTAGGTTTTGCCGCGTCTTAATGTATTCGAGAGGAGAGTTGTGATGAATGCGGACACTTTTGAATACTTAATGATGACCCTCTTATCCCCATATTTCCCCTTAAAATTCTAGAAGTAGGCTCTAAATGCTGTACAATGCTTAAAAGAAATTAAAAAGAAAATTACAATAGTATTCAATTTATAAACAATTAAAATTAAATTAGAATAAAAGAAAAAGACAGAATTTCAACAACCAAAAAACATCGAAAAATAAATAGCTATTATAGTGAAAAATTTAACACATCAACACAGATCACTAAAAAAGTAAACACGTTTTCAAAGTAAATACGTTTTCAAAGTAAATACGTTTTCAAATCACCTTTAAAAATAGTGAAGGGAAGTTTCGCTTCTTATGTGAAACGGGAGCCGGTTCCTTTCTTAAGGGTCAAAAACTTCAAAAGATCTATCTATCATCACTAATTTACCTGGACGTTTTAGGTACATGAAATAAGTGCGGGACTGAGATTAAGTTACTTAGGGGCAGTGCCAAGATAGTTAGGGGCATTGCCAATATAGTTAGGGGGCACTGTGCCAATATGGTTAGGGGCACTGGGGCAGTGCCAAGATAGTCAGGGCAGTGCCTTACAAGCATTTAAAAAAAAAACCAATACCTTTAAAACATGGCACGTTATTCAACAGGAAGCCAATGACGATGGCACAATAATACATGTTTATATGGTCTCTGCGAGATGTGCGTGATATTAATCTAGCGGCAGAATGCTGAACTAATTGCAGGCGGTGAATATACGATTTGTTAACACCAATTAAAAGGGGAGTTTACATAATCAATCCTAGAGATCACAAGAGCTTGAAATAAGAGTCTTAGTAGCATCAACATCAAGAAATGACTAATCTGAGTAATTGCAGGAAGATGATACATTGCACTTTGACATTTAGCAATCACAAAACGTCCCATCATTTAAGAATCAAATATTACACATAGATCTTTCTTTTTACCTTAGAATTATTATTTATAGTTAGGTCTACATCGTTGACGTTTAATGGCAAGGACAGCGTTTTCCTGATATTGAACTTTCTGATCTATTAAAAGAAATTCAGTTTTATGGTCATTTGGTTTGAGAAATTTCACCATCATCCAACACTTATCGGTCTCTAAATACAGGCTTCAAGGGTATCTGTTCCTGTAAGTATGCCTCATTAAAATATATATACAACTGTGTGTCATCAGCATAGACATGGTATCCAACACAGTGCCGTGTGATAATATCGGCCAATGGTGTATAGCATATAAAGAAGCGGACCCATCACTGACCCTTGGGGCACACTTACATCCGTCTCGATAGAGTCTATGGCATGTACAGTGACTCGTTGAGACCTGTAAGCAAGGTAATATTTTATCCATTGAAGGGCATAAACATTTATCCCAAAATGTTTGGAAAAGCGGTTTAGGAGAATAAGCTCTTGGTTATAAGCTCTTGTTTCAATCTGGGCACTGAACGTAAACGTTAACGTTAGCGTTTTCTCAGTCTTGGTTACAATTTGTATATTTCGCGTAACTATGTTAGGACCCATATGACAGCGCCCTCTCGGCAGGGCGGGCAGCCCCATTTGCAAGTATACAATTAGATGAACAAAAGATGAGTTTGCTGAAGTCATCAACAGCAGCTGTACGGCTAAAGGACCAAGAGGAAGACATGAAGAGTTGCATGTTTCACCGAAGTCATCCTTTTGAAACATACCTTCCAGACTGGATCCAATATTTGCTGATAGTTTCAGGATTTTTTCCTTGACGATTTCAGCAAATTTGTTGGGACACGAGTATGAATTTGTGACCGATGGATACACATGGTCAGCTTTACCACAAAGTAGAGCCTTTGCCGTGTAAAACAATTTCCTTTTGACTTTGTTTCGATTATTTTATTCCTATATATGGTATTCATTCAAGTTTTGCATGATCAAAGAGAGAATTAACATATTTAACTGTATTTTTGTGGGCTAAGTGGTCCGCATGTAGATTTGATCGCCTCTCTCTCTCAAGCCCTCGACGTTTTATTTTCTCCTCGCGTATAAGCGGATTATACAGTTCAGTGTTCGGTTTCACAATTAATATTTAAAGATGGGGTTGCAAGTAGCAAAACCTACCAAACGTCAGATTTTCAATTGGCCCAGTTGAACACTTTTGGAACTATGAATGAACACATCCATATTGTAGTAACTTCAAATGCAGCTATAAACACCTCAGTGATAAAGTTTACTAACATGTTCATTAAATTAGGAATCTGTTCGGTGTCACCTGATCGGTGTCACCTGAAAGTCATGTGAATTCGCTACTTGGAGCACCACCTTTCCCAGAATGGAATTATAACTTTCAACTGCTCCCGACATCCCAACAAATACCCTGTCATGTAATTTGAGTGTTGATCATCTCACAGAAAGGTATCAGTGTTTATAGATTTTAAATTTCTAGAAGAGACTAATTTTCGTATTGGGTATGGTTTCATTATATTCATATGAGTATCAATGGAATGATGATCTGCAATATATGAAGGGTTAACAGAAATGTTAATAGATAGAATCCAAGGGCGGATCCAGGAAATGGTTTAAGGGGGTGCGAACCTTGTTATCTAAAGATCTGTTTGCGGGACAAATATGGGGAAGGGGTATTTTTTGCTCATTTAAGAGGCTTAGACGCAAACTGGTGCCATATTTTCCAACTTTTGGAGGCCAACACATGCTTCACTATACCCCACATACCCAAAAAGTTTGACATTTTGTATGACTTCGATCCGCTTTTTTTAATTTAATTTTTTTATATAAGTGGTTTTTTTTTGGTACGCGGCGGTAAGGGGGGGCGATCGCCCCCTCGCCCCCCCTCTGGATCCGCCCTTGTCAGCAGTCAGTGGCATGGTTTATTTACATTTCTCGCTGAGGATTCCATGGGGTTCGATTGTCTTCAATGTGGCATAACTGGGACACCCTGTCAGTATCTTTGAATTAGTGGGGTGTTTGCAAGCACCATTTTAGAGGCAGTGTCACGGCATGATGCATACTAAATAAACAAATCTCAATGAGTAAATAGTAAATAAGTCCACAGCATATTGTTTTTCTTTATGAGCTTTTGCATATTAAAAGGCAAATTATTGGATAACCAATTATGATAATGAGCATAAAGGGTAAACACTGTGGCAGCCTCGCTCTTTATGGCCAGACCATTTTGACTGACCCGTGTTTACTTATCTGGTTATTTCTACTCTATAAAATCCTTTTAAAGTTTTTTTCATAGTACTCAAGTCACTGGTGAGAATTTGAGCTCAGAAACATACATCTTTGGGGGATTTGATTGGCTTACAAATTTTGTAAAAGTCAATAAATTAAATACAAGGGAATTTTTTACAAATGTTAAAATACTTGTCGCAAAAAGGAATGTGGGCCTAGCTGTCAAATATATCCATTCAAATGTATGCAGCACAAATAAATGCTTAATACATTTCATAAAACACACAGACAATTTTTCCCTTCAGGATAAAAATTGTGCATATAGTCAAATTTAATTATTAAAAAAAAAATAGGTATTATTAAATACGTTTAGTGGCATATGCACTACAGAGATTTGTTTTTCACTGAATAATATATGAGAATTTGATTGACAGTCAAAGAATTTTTTTCTGTCTAAAATAAACCCCAATGTTACTTTTAATTAGAATGGATACAAGAGTAGAAATATTAAAAAATAGGTATTATTAAATGCTTTCATTAGTGGCATACTTTTTGCTCTCAATAATGAGGGATTTTAAGAGGCCATGGATGGATATCATGGATGGGGTCAGGTCCCACTTCACAAAAATTTATTTGATTCCACCAATGTGGTACAAATTTTTCATAATATCAATTTATCATTTCGTTTTATCAAACCATGCAAAAAATCAACACAAGAGTAGAAGATAATTTTTCATTTATCCGTTGTATTGATCCATAAGCTCATGAATATGTGTATCTAACTTTTTATAGCTTTAATAACCAAGTGAGAGGTGCTCAGAGTGCCATTAGTAATGGACGCGGTCCCTTACTTCACCTATCATTAACTCCCACGCTCTCCCCCTGCCTCCCAGTGAAAAAAATTATACGTAGATGAGAAAAAACGTAATACTTGCGATTCCAATTGATGAAGATGTGCACAGCTGCGTTAAGATTAATATAAAGGTATCTGTGTTTAATCATGGTAGTCTAATTAATATGGCGACTCTCACCACCAATTGTGTGAATGGCCGAGGCGCTTCATACATAACAGAAAATGAGTCTAGCAGATGTTCAGACTATTCGCACAGCTGCTTTAAGGTATAATCTGTAATTGTACCGAGAATGTCGGCCAGTGGCTTGTGACATGCTTTGTAAAATCTCCAGGGGAAAACCTGCGAATAAAATAAATGATCTGTCCAGTTGAGGGGTCAACCCTGGTTGTAGGCACGAGTCTATCTTTTACCGATCTTATCGTCAAGAAAATCTACTTGCGTGGGACTTGGATTAAAAATCTGACTCTGATGATCAATTTTTACAGAGAATTTTATTTTCCCGCTCTTTCTTCTACCGGCGTTGATCTGCAAATCTGTATAAGTGCTGGCCTTTGCGATAAGCTCGCAAATGTCTCGGTATGCGTTGCTCTTATTCTGGCCTCCTGAGGGTGATTGAGTTCCTTGAAAGTATTAATCTAATGAAGAGGGAATTGCAATTTGTTATGCCGAAATCACATCGCAGGTGATGACCACGTTTGCAAAAAGGAAAGGAAATAAAAAAATTAATGCAGTCCCATGATATGCAAAACAAATCTAAATAAAGATTTTAATGCTGTTTCGAATGGAACGATAGTGTACATTTCAGAAGGCAACAGTTCAGTGAGTTTTAAAATGGACATGTATTTGAAAAAGTACAAGAATGTATGAATAAATTGGGATGAAATTTTACCGCAGTTCTGACTAGCAACACAGTACAGACATGGGAGTTAACATGACTTATTCAATAGAAAACAGGTTGTTCAAAAGAAACAAATTATCAAAAATTATCAAAAAAATGATTATCCACAACAACCTAGAGAACACATTCAGAGACTAAACTGTATTCATTGTGTCAACACAATTTTATACCCCCTAATCTACCAAAAAAAAAATTAGTGGGAAGGGGCCCCAAAAATTCAGAATCTTGATCATTTTTGAAATATCATGTTTAATATTAATGCATTGATCAGTTTCGTCTTGTTTTATTTGGAGGCCAACAAATTTCTTTCACTGAAAAGTGGTCGAGATAATGGTCGATGGTTTGATCTATTGCGCAGTGACGTAAGAAGGACATGAAACAGCAACATGTGGCCGTGCATACAGCACTACATTGATTCTGAGATTGCAGATGATTATGCCAGCTAGGTGGTTATCGAGAAATATGCCACCAAAACCAAAACAAGGCCTTTGGATCGACTATCTAGTCATTTCTGGATAATGTGAAAAAATATGTGAAAACCTGTCATGTTGGTGCATTTCCAGGAATGACAATTGATCTCTGTAGTAGCTATAGGATCACATGGATCATAGGATCACATGGGAGTCCGCAGAGCTCGATCGGCACTGTGCTATATATAATTGATCTCTGTAGTAAGCTATAGGATCACATGGGAGTCCGCAGAGCTCTATCGACACTGTGCTATATACAATTGATCTCTGTACTAGCTATAGGATCACATGGGAGTCCGCAGAGCTCTATCGACACTGTGCTATATACAATTGATCTCTGTAGTAGCTATAGGATCACATGGGAGTCCGCAGAGCTCTATCGGCACTGTGCTATATACTATTGATC
>JAODFY010026695.1:0-12855 GCA_027580055.1 Paracaudina chilensis | reverse complement strand
CAAATCAAATAAATTCTGTCTTCAACATTTATGTACGTTTATGGGTCGTTCACGACCGCAAATGCTGAAGAGGGTTATTATAAAGGTATATGTGTGTGTTTAAATATTATAAAGGTATATGTGTGTGTTTAGTGAAAATGGCTGTCATTGAATGAGCCTTCGTAAGCTACAGATGCAGCAAATATATTCCTATAAATTTTAAACCCCCAACTTTTAAATGTGGGTGTGTGTCCTCCTGTCCCGCCTGTTGACGCTCATGCCCTTCAGTATGAGTCTGGATTCGCTACTGTTCCTACTGCTGGTAGTTACCTGTTCCATTGAGGACGATGAAACCTCTTGCATGAGTGTACGATCCATCTTCGTCATCTTTGACAAACTCATAAAACCTGTAATCCTGTTCCACCACTAATACTTGCTCTCCCACAGACAGTAGCTTTATATTCCTGATACATGGATGATAACAATAGTTTAACCATGGTCTCTGCTCATTTAAACATCATAATACATTCGTGATCTTTGACAAACTCATAAAACATACTTATACTTAATCTCCCACAGAGAGTATCCTTATTTTCCTAACACAAGCATGACGAGAAGACGATACATGAGATTAGGTCTCTATACTCTACAAATATACACATTATACACATGGAGACTGGAGTCGTACATCCAATTAAATACATTATGACACGGTCTTATTAGTATTAACATTAGTTTTGTTAACATTTTAACCGTATTTTGTATACATCATTGTATCTCACCTCATGTACGCTAGAAATTTTCTAATCTGGTCATTCATTTGCTGGTAGGTATAGGGCTTTGACCAATCACAAATTTCATGGGGTGGTATGTGAAATTCACCTCACCTTTGGAGCCACCTTTAAAATTAAGCCTGCCTCACTTATATAACAATTGCGTAAAGGACACTTACCACCAAAACGAGTTCCATCCTCTCCCGAAGGCTCCGTATACAGTACGATATGATAAGCGAGAGTCAAACTCTCGGCTATACTCCAATGTCAATAATCCTCTCTCACTCGAAAGACCATACATATCAAATATGTCTACATCGGGAGCAGTTAGATCGCCAAAGCCATCGATGACACTAAACTGATGGGCCAAAACCTGCTCGACAAGACGTGGACGATTTTCTACCAAACTTAACTGGTTTAAAACATTTGACATTTGTCGTGAAAAAGTTTCGTGCGTGGGGCCGGTGACATCCAGAAACAATTCCCAAACTCTGTCCCATCTAGTATCATCAAACATGAAAGGGCGGTAAAAGTCTTTATCTCCCGCGTACAAGTTAGGTATAGTTTCATCGTCTGTGGGAATTGTAGAAATACTAATTGCAACCGATCCAATTGCAGACGTCGAACGCACTTCGAAGATAAAACTTGAAAAAGACCCTGGGGGCAAAATACCGGCAGGCCCTTTGTCAACTGATCCAAAGAAAACGTGGGACGACGACCAGAAATCTGTTGGTCCCTCGTCGAGGAACCGAGCCTCGCCTGGTTCGGTTACACTGAATGTCAGCAATGGCGTTAGTACATCCGTGTTACCATTGTTTTGCACAACGACAACAACGTTTCCAACTTCAAATGATCTAAGACGCCGTGGGCTGTTCACAGACACCGAGGTGGTTCCCTTAATACCTGATATTATTTCCAAAGCTGCCATATATTCTACCTCCTCATTAAGTATGAGATCAAATGATGAACCAACTGGTATATCTGAAACATCAAAACTAACATAAAGCTGTTCAGAAGAGTATCGAAACGACTGAAATGCTTCTATTTCTTTACCCGTTGTGCCGTCCCTCAGTTTTGCTACTATATCTTCCGGATATACAGTACCTTGAACTGACAGCGTAACTGTACCTAACGGAGCAGCTTTTCTTGGTACCACATCTAAAATATCAAACTTAGCGATTTTTGCAGACAAAGTAATCATCGACGTAGCTGTTGAATATATGTTATTCAAAGCACCATTATTTTGTAGCAATAGGTAATAGTCTCCCCGTCTCGTTGATGTGGTTATTACTGTTTGGTTTGGAGAGAGTTCTCCTCGACTTGACGAATCAAACCGACTCGCGGTAGCAACTTCATTATATCTCAGAAATAAACTATTGATATTATACAATGATGGGCTTGTTAATTCTATAATTAATGTTGCATCCTCTGGCACAGTTGGGATGCGATAAGCCAATGCTTCATTTAATCTAATTTGAGCTGAGACTGGTACGTCAATTTGTAACAGCGGCAAAGAAACCAACACTCCTGCATCATCAATACCTATGTTATTCTCCAAATTTAGGTCCCTTACATTACTTCTTGTTCTTACAATCGCGTAGTGCTCCTTTGATGCAACAAGTGGCAAAGGAGCGTCAAGCGAAAACATTTGTGCGTTATCAGGAACTTCTGTGTCCGGGCCAAGTGAAAATGAACTGCAGATGCGACCGATTTCAGCATCCATAATATTCCACGTCCTGTCATTCGATAAATAAACAGTATCACATTTATAACCTGCCACCGAATTAAGACCGATATTATCCACAGACCAGTCTACTTGTAAGGTGCTTCCGAATGACGCCATAGCTGGAGAGCTCACAGAGGTCACAGCAAGATCTGACGAAGACCCACCACTTATTTTGACTGCCAATTCAGCAATGTTGTTGTCCTCGTCCTGTTCAAAAACTTCACCTCGACTGTCCACATCAACTATCAAGTAAAATGTTGCCATTGGAAGGTCAAATGGAATAGCAATTTCCACACTAGTCTGAACAGTATCTCCAGTAGTAAGCAAGGCCCCGTTAGGATTTGATGCAAGTCTATTATCAAATGGGTCGATAACAACATCTTGACTTAAGTAAATAGCATCTATCCATGTACTTTGAATTACAGCAGGTCCAATATTTGTGATATTGTAATTAAACATGAAAGGGGCACCAGGACCCAACTCTTCATCAATAATCCCTATGATAGCGATGAGGTCACCCATAGGCCCTTCATACAAATATGTATCTCCACTAATTTGAACATTGTTTTCACGGTTTGAATCCCTCACTTGCTGAGTGGCATCGGTAGTCACTTCTATCTGGGCCAAGCCATATAGAGCAAATGGTATCCTGACATTAGCAGTGACTGAGTATCTATCCTGGGAATCGAGAGCACCTGAACGAGTAAATTTCCCTATTTGTAAACGGAAAAATGGTTGTACAAGATATATACAGTCAGTCCAAGAAGATGTTAATGTTAAAGAACCCTCGTTTTGGACTTCATAACTAATAGCCATACTAGAACCAAAAGATATGTTTAAAGGTAATCGACTAATGTTCTGAACACTAAGATCAGGAAATAGAGGGTCCAGAAGATCTACGGCTTCACTGCTGGTATCTTGAGATCTTCCAATCGGTGACGATCGATCGGGTATTAGTTGAAACGTGTTCACCACTGTTACGAAAGAACTACCACCGACATTTCTTGGGATAAGTAAAGTCTTAGAATTTGTGTAAGACTGGCCAGATTCCATCAATCCGGTGTAAGGGAAGTTACCCAAACTAAGGGAATTTCTTCTATCAGTCTCTCCTGGGGAAACCGTTAAGCGAACTTCATCGTACCAATTAGATTCCATTGCCATTGTGTTTCCAATGTTTGTTACTGTCCAACTGACGACGATGGATTCCCTAACTGACCTTTGATATATCCAGCTTACATTCATTACCTGTAACTTCGGGGTTGGCGGCGGTTGAATGTAGAATGGACCGTAGTTGCTTCCTTCGT
Source organism: Paracaudina chilensis (assembly GCA_027580055.1). Classification (NCBI taxonomy): domain Eukaryota; kingdom Metazoa; phylum Echinodermata; class Holothuroidea; order Molpadida; family Caudinidae; genus Paracaudina; species Paracaudina chilensis. The sequence goes on along the minus strand of JAODFY010026695.1, from coordinate 9,073 downwards.
ATGGAGAGCATTCATGTGTGTTCGGTTCGTATGAAACACCCAAGGTGACATTTCCACTTAAATCAACTGGAAGTCTGATCGTAGTGTTCGTTGTGTCCATGTTGTTGGGCAAAATGTCAAACTCAATAACCATTCTGCTCAGTGTACGCATTGATCCGTGTTCTCTAAAAATGTTAAGAAGAGCCGTTGCTTCCTTCGACTTCGAAATAATTTCACCTAAATTTCCAACAGTCCATGTAACTGTGACTTCATCTCCTGCCTGGACTGAAACAATAGATTCACCAGCCTCATTTTTTACGCCAACATTCATAACAACAAGTCGGGGAGACAAACATGGTATTTCAAGGTTGGTATCAATTACGTTACTAGCCGTGCCACTCTCTAGGTGACGTCCAGATGCATCAGTTATAATACGTATTTGCACAGACCCAAAGATGTCAGAAGGAAGTCGAAATTCTTGTTTGATAACATCGTAAGAGAATCCACTGGGTAGAGGTGCTGTGAATAACACGCTACCAAGAGTAGTTCGAGAAGTACATTTATCAGTGCACTGTCTTAGATCCACTCTATCGGCAATGTTACCAGCGACTGTGTCCCCTGGACCGACGTTTGTAACCGTCCAATTACATACCAAAACAGATTCCCCAGTTGCTTGATCTATACGCAATACTACACTTGCGTCAGAAATTTCTAAGTCTGGCAATTGTTGATCGATTTCAAAAGGCAATGTGCGGCCATTATTTTCTTCGGACATAAACTCGAATATCGTGTTTCGAATGTCTGTATGAGCTTCAATCTCGTAAATGCCACTGTTCCAAACATCCCGAACAGCGAACGTCGCTTGTCTTTGGTAAAATCCAGACGGTGGGAGATCTTCCGAAATATACGAATACGAAATTTGTTGAAATCCTTGATCGCCTTGCAAAATCACCTGTTGGGAAACGATATTGGGAAGCAAATCAATGTAGGATTTCTAGTAACATATGTTCAATTCCAATGTTACACACACAGGCGGGTTTTACATTAAGTCCTTTGTCCTAACCCTAACCTTGACAATACCCTAACCATTGTTCGAACGTCAGAGGACCTTTTGTGCCTATTGAATTCTGAGGACCTGAAATTCCTTTGTTCCTTGGACCTGCTGCAAAACACGTCCACAAACACGTCCACACACACACACACACAACGATAACATAGATTATGATTATTTTTTCTGTTAGGGATTTATTTTGCAGAGCGCCCTCTACACGTTTGAGATTCTTTATATAGGACGACTAGTCACTCAAGCACCATTACACCAGTGGCATCGCATTATAGAATAGGTCACGTTCTGCTGGTTCCACAATAGCCCCCCCCCCCCCACCTTTGTGGGGGGGGGGGGGAGTCACTCATTCGAGGGATTTAGAAAAAGGTGCATGGAGGAAAGAAAACAGAAAGGGCCATTTAAATTAATTATTTGTAATTGTTCATTAGGCTTGGAAATTGCAAATGATAGTACCATTGTGCGTCAAAATCATTTTAATATATATAAAAACTCACCACTGAATCGTACCAATATCGGAAGTCAGGAAAGCCATTCCCATTATTGTGTACTTCCCAGTTAATAGTCACCAAATCTCCTGATTTCGCTGGGTTAGGATGAGCTGTTAAATTAGTGACTTGGAGATCGGCGGGAGGACTGAGGATAACATGAATGCTCTAGGAGGAAAAAACATGAAAAGCCACATAGTCTCGTTTGTAATGAAAATATTACGTGGTTTGACTTTTGAAATAATATAACGGGATAAATGAAGAAAAATAATTAAATGAAAAATGAAGAAGCACAATTATTTATGTTAAATAGAAAATATCAAACGTACACTTGAATTGAGTTCGTTGTTGCCCTCGAAGTTGTGTTCATATACATTTGAATATGCATCTGTTACGACGATCAAAGTGTAGTCTCCGTAGATACGACCTGGTATCGTTAATGTTGTAACACTGGTGTATCCATTACCCACAGGAAGCAATCCATCGTGTCTGACCGATTTCAGAAAAAAATCATTCCGATCACGAGCGCCATCCATGGAAAGATACAGCTGGTCATACCAGATAGTTTTGGAAGTAACACCAAAACCAAGGTTTTCAACCGACCATCGTACTTCTATATCTATTCCTGTGAAACATAATAGTTCAAAAGTATTAATATATAAAGCCGTGACGGACTATAACAGTGTGAAATTATACCTATTTATATTATACACCCAGATTTTATAATCATTGTACAAAATAAAAGTGCTGATAATGGAAATACAATATTTTTAGGGGTTCAGTTAAAAAAATGTTAATGAGAGGACAAATTTGCTCCTAAATCATTGTGTGTCCATATAAATCCCAATGGCGAGGACGAACGCCTCCTCCCCATTTTTACCATACAAAAAAAATTAAGCCACGAAAAAATAAATGGCCCTGAAAATCTTTAAGTCTGGCGCCGCCACTGTTATTGACTAATTTTACAGGACTCACTTTAACAAACACTTACCAGAGAAGGTTGTCGACGGTACAACTACGCTAGTCACCTGTAAGTCTGGGGGTGGTGTAAGTCGTACTTCCACTGTTCCGTCTGCCCTGATCAAGTTATTAGACCTGTCAAAGTCTTCAACATTGCGACCATGATCAGTTAATATAAAGACATGGTAGATTCCGACGAAATCTTCTGGCAAAGTCCACGACACGGTGACTAAATAACCATCACCTGGATCGACAAACCTTCTTAATCCTTCATATCTCATCGGAATTAAATTGCTGCTAGGATCAGGGGAAAAAGAAAAGTATACCACATCGGTCCATGCACCCCGCTGGACACCCATTTGACCCACATTTGATACTTCCCATGACAGTTCAATTGCTTGACCTGAAAAGGCAAATTCTGGTAATAAAATATTGGTTATGGTCAAATCGGGAAAGCTTCGTGTAACAAATCCCCAAATTGGGCTCGGTATGATAACGGTCTCACTTTGCCTTCGTTTTCTTGGTCCACTAGCTACGATGTATTCAACTTGCCATAGCATCATTGTGCTGGGAGGATAAGGTGTAGAAGGGCGATAGAACATTTGGGTTGTTTCCTGGACAGGCTGCGCTGGTCGTTCATCTTCATACCTCCATACATACACACGGTGGTTCGCTGCACCGGGATAACTTGGCCAACTCAAATGGGCCGTCAAGGCCACATTGACCTGTCCATTTTCTGGTGATTCCGGGAACACCAACTCCAGGATCTGAATTCGTTGCTGAGCACCGACAATATTCTCACAATCATCCATGACGGTCCAGAATCGAGTGAACTCCGAGCCACACTGTATAATATCAGCGTCGTCAGTAAAAGATACTTGAAGCGGCCGACCGCAGGGATGGAATACAGGTGTGCCACCGCGGGAGTTTAAAATGTCTAGTTCCGTTTCCAAGTTATCATCACAAGCCAAGATTCTGAACTGAGGAATGTTAATTTGCGGTGGTAGCACATTATCAATCACAAGACTTTGACGTGTCGTGGCTGAGTTTCCCGCTTCGTCGGTCGCCTTCCAGACCCGAATAAATGAGCAATCAGGTTGAGACTCGTCAAGGTAAGTTATCTCTGGGATTAGGTCCTGATTGTCCGTGACGATGGGATTGCCAGTGACATTTGGGTCAAATGGCATGCCGCATGTAATTAGCACCGAAGTTAGATTTGAAATTAACGGCGGTTCAGTATCTAGTAGGGACAAAAAACAAAGAATGTATGTTATACTGAAGTCCGCTCATTTACGTAAGACAATATAAAGCGCAAAGAGCCAACTGGTTAAAATGATCTCACCTTCCTCCACTGGTTAATGGCATACTAATATATGCTAAGTAGTGTAATATTAGGATTAACATTTCAGTAATCAGACTAACTGAATCACAGGTGATATCATAAGCGTCACGCTTTACAAAAGAATTTGCAGCAAAGCTTCTAGATGGTCAATTGCACGCCACGAATTCGCGGCAAAGTAACATGTTGTGAAGATAACACCCGAACGCACCCGCCCAAACACTATAATGGGGGTGTAAGACAGCATTAAAAGTTTGCTTTGGAACGTTAGATATAGGCTTAAAGGTGAGGTTGCAAGTAGCGAGTTTCCGGTGACACCAAGATCTGACAGATTCCCAATTTAATGAACATGTTAGTAAACGTTCTCACTAAGGTGGTTATAGTTGCATTTGAAGTTAATACAACAGGGATGTGTTCATTGATAGTTTCAATAGTGTCCAACTGAGCCAATTGGAAATGAGACTTTTTGGTAGTTTTTGCTACTTGTAACCCCACCTTTAAGCACCTCTGAATCAGACCAGCAAATTTCGTATAGCTGAAGTCGATAATGGCATATTTCTGTTGCAAAGTTGATATTATAATACGAAAGATGTTTTTGATATTTTGTTTTAGTCGCAGCAAGGACTTTTCGTAACGTATTACGAAATAAAGCCTATAATGTCGTGAACGCAAAAAAAAAAAAAATACATAATTACCAACAAGCCAAGTAAAGCTGACTTCATCTGCCTCATTCCCAACTTCATCCGTTGCAAGAATCGAAAACCTGTACTCGAGATTATTAATTAGTCCAGATATTAAGTACGACGAAGAACAAGAACGATAAAATGGTTCCAGGTCCGATGTATTGAAGCCACACATGAACCGACATCGATCGCGATAGCTTGTACACCGGAAGTAAAACCTCACATCAGTTTCGTTTGTGACTTCGGAAGGCCCGCGGTAAATATCAACCACCGGCGATGTCGTGTCTGTATAGGAAACAATATAGGCTATGCTGCTTTAATTTATTTCGTATTGGTTTGAAATTGTGGCTTAAATCGTTGTTTTTTATAACGATTATATAGGGGCAGTGGCGTGATAGAACATACCACACAAAGTATATCACGCTATACTCTTTGGCCAGGGGGTACTCGGATTCACGTTCCCAAGAAGTTGCTTGTGGCCCCGTTTGCGCCCCAAGTGGGATTTGTGATATTGACTTATATTTTCCTGATTCCCGCCGCGGAGATGCTGTGCCATCCGCCCTTGTGACCCCTATCTTGAAATGTCCGACGACTGGCTTACATTATACCTTGATTTGTCAGAAAACAAAATGCATCATATAGTTGGTGATTTTCACAAATCTGAATATCAGGTCCTTTGGCAGTACTTAACGAGATTTCTTCAGCAATTGCGTGTGAGTCTGCGTTTCTTATTCATATGATAAAATATACAACCACGATTACCAACCACAATTGTCAATTTGCATTGTATATATCATATAATATACAACGAGATGTAGATGTTACTATTTATAGAACACAGTATGATTCACCATGTTTCACTGTAACTATCCATTCCCTGGGTTGAAGATTGTACATAATTATCATTATTGCACTGGCATCAGACTTACCATCTTTTTTCATTAACAACTTGCAGCGACGACGCAATGTAGGGGATTTGAGGAACATTATTAACCTTACGAGTCACCCTTCCCAATTGGCACCCGTGTGGTGTGTGTATGGCAATATTATGGCACATCTTAAATTTTCAATGAAAACCACGAAAAGATTTAACTGTAAATATGCTATATATATCGTCACATATGAAGCAAACGGTTGATCTGAACAAAATATTCCACCTGGCTATCTCATTAGGTAGCCTAAGTTGTTCACTGGCCAACTTGTAGTCTTGTTTTCTTGAGTGTAAACTTGAGGAGCATTATATATACGAGACTCTCACACCAACATTGCTATACTTCTGGGAATTGGACATGGGACTATGACTTCTTTTCGGACATGACCACATCGTACATGACCACAATCAAAAAGTTGAATTCCGGTCACCGAACCGGTCCGAACCTTTAGGTGCTCGACATATGTGCTACTTTATATATATGCTACTTTACCTACGAACCACGAGAACTGTCTAACTGGGGCGACGTTTCCCGATGTATCGATCGCTGCCACGTAAAGAGTATGGAAACCTTCTACCAGAGCTTCTCCTTCCCACGACTCATCGCAAGGTACCAAGCTAGTGGTGATCGGAGATGACAAAGTGCAGGTGGTATTAGCAGGTTCGTTCAGTGTCCATGAGATGGAGGCATTTGCATTTGTCCTTGTCGGTAGATTGTCGAAGATCAGTGCGGGAGGTGTTATGTCCCCTATGAATAGATAGGTCAAAGGTGAAATATAAAGAGCAAACAAACAAAGCAAGTAAATAACGTAAGTAAACATAGTAAAGAAAAGTAACTCCAGGACAGTTCGAAAAAATACAAACAGAACACGATGCAACGAATGAACATACGCTGGTGCGTTCTGTTGACTAACCTGTATATTCTCGCAATTATGGTCAAGTAATGGGAAAGTCTATATTTTGTTGCATTTCTCCATATTAAGATTTTATTTCCTAATAAATTAAACACCGCCGACCTAGTATATAGTGAGAAACATTTCTTCCCACAGGTGTGGGTGAGTGCCAGGGTGTTGTGTGTTGTAAACCGTCACTGTACAAAACAGTTACCAAAATAGTTATATGTACTACTATAATGTATATACAGTACAATAGCGACGCTACGGCCCCATATATTTGTCCTGCCCTCCTCACTTGCCTACCAGAATTTGTAATCATTGTCCAAAATAAAAGTACCGGCCACCCCCAATGAAAGTACAATATTTTGAGCGTTTATATTTCATTAAAACAGTTTAACTGTTAGCACCATTTTGCCTCTTTTATCATTTTATGTATAAAAATTCCCTTTCCCGTTTTTAACCTTACACAATTTCATTCTCTCTTTCTTCATTAGTTGGGGAGTCTATTATTGAGTTAAACAAACGCATGCTTTATAAAAGGTTTCCTCTCATATTCAGATGACCGACATTATAATCATTTAGTTTGGAAAAAAAAACACGCACTAGTTTTGCTTTACAAACTTACTAACAGAGAACGTCCAAAAATCGGTTTCTATAACTGAAGGCGATTCAACTCCACAAAATGTTGTACTCCTTGCGACACCAGGGCCCATTAAGATATAATAAGTGGCTTTCTCTTGAAGAAGCCGCCCAGGGATGCTAAATGCAACAATGTTATCATCGAGGAACTCAACTTGTTGAGGAAATTGAGCGTCCAGTTGGTACACTGACGTATCAGTGTGGTCAAATACTGATACCCAAGAAGCTCGCACCGGGCGAACAATCTGTTTTGACACACAAAAAGAAGAAAATTATCAATTAATTTCATTTGCATATGTTCCATGAAAGGATATGCAACCGGATTAACGTTGCTTTGTTTGCTAAAGGAAACAAAGAGGTACATGGTGGTCAAGTGGTTAGTGCATGTGAGTTCGTGATTCAATGATTACGGGGCATTGCGTATGTGTCCTTGGACAAGACACTTCACCTCGACTGCCTCTGTATAAATGGGGACCTGTGAGGTGACAGATTGAGGCGCCCTATCAAAAAGGCTGGCTGCCGGGGGTGTGTAGGAGTTTGTGTGAATGAACGTTGCACGTGTGTGAGGGCAAGGTTCTATCAAGTCACCGATGACCAGGGTATAATACGGCCGCTTTGTATCATGCGGAAAAGGGGCTATACATAATTACTTTATTTTATCTTAGAGGAACTACTTGAATTTATTTTGCACCAAACTTACTGCTATCTGGAATAACGCATCAATGGTATTATAATCGATTTGTTTGTTTAGAAAACATTGTTGTCATATATTAATTAGTGACAAATACCGGTTTGTTGCATATATATACGTGTCTTGGTTTGGGTGGAAATCATGAAGAAGTTGGGTTATACATATATTTTTATATCTCCACTTATTGAAAACCTTGCCTGAATTCCTATGGAATTACCTAATCCACTCCGGAAGATTAGACAAAGTATTTCTGGGTGTGTTGTTGGCTCTTAACGTGTACTAGGTGCAGAGCTCAAAGATGCGGCAGCGATAGCCGTTAAAATATTAACGTTGCGTCATAGCGGAATACATAAAACAATCGCGTCATGGTGGACACAGCACCTCTGGAAATATCTCGTCCAATTCAAGATAAGACAAAGTATTTACAGATGCTCCATACGTATGATCATACCCGACGATGCGTTATGGTCCTATAATGCTGTGTAGCTCGTCCTTATACAAAACAACTTACATCTTGATCATAGGATAGTTGCAGGCGTAAATCGACTGGTAACACCTGACTCCCAGGAGATGGTTGTAATGAGCTCGCGTTTATCTGAGGAGGGTCGGCTGAAAAAAAATTCAATTTTGTATTATTAATACTTACTGTCGAAGTTTGTTGCGCACTAAAAAGTGCCAAGCCAAATTATTCTAGCTAATACTGGGGACATGTCTTATGGTAGTTAGCCAATACTTGCGTAAATGCTAAGAGAGTTATGGGTGTTCATTATACAGATGCACATCGGAGGAAGATGAATATTAGAGCAGACTACCATGCGCGAACCGAGCGACATTTGTTAGATTGTTGTGTTGAATATGAGTCATGTCGGTGTTATAATTTCTAGGAAACACGCATCACCCCATCACTTTAGATGGTTTCAATTTTTGTCTATCTGAAAAGTGGGGCGATATAGGGTCTACGCCCCCACGCTTGAGAGTGCGGAGGATGTCGCGACAATGATCGAGCCAACACAAAACCTTAAACGTTGCCATCCAGGACTTTGTAATTAAATTGATTAAAATATATTGATTTGTGTTCAGTGTAATTTGTATGTATTGAATAAATTAACCGTTATAAAGATTAAGAGGTTCGATATGGTGTTACCATACTTACTTCCGGTTATCAATGTTACACATGATTGGGTGCTGACAGATCTGTAATATAAATATGCAAATGAAGTGACAATATTGGAAACATAAAATAGCAACCGTTATAAAAAATATTTCTGCTAGCTAAAATTAAGGTCAATATCGACTACACTTGTTTAGGTAGTAAAAAAAACTGGAAAACCCATACGGCATTTTCGAGATTGGAGAACACAGGTGGGGGGGGGGGGCGGTTTGGGTTTGGTCGATTGTGGACGC
>JAODFY010026584.1:1048-12856 GCA_027580055.1 Paracaudina chilensis | reverse complement strand
TAGTGAATATATGCAGACACAACATTAATAATACCGCAAGGCTGAGCTGTAAGTGGTGTTGAGTAGTGAATATATGCAGACACAACATTAATAATACCGCAAGGCTGAGCTGTAAGTGGTGTTGAGTAGTGAATATATGCTCAGTCATTCTCAAGGTCACATCCAGTACAGAAAAAAAAATCTTTCAACATATTAATTTTTTTTTATGTTATAGCTCTGAAGATTTTTTGTCCCTTTTTATTTTATTCGCATATTGCATATATGTGTCTTTTTAATAGCTTTGTTGTGACACAAATGAAGAAGTTTTACAAATACACCAGATTCTTGTTTAAACATCCCTCTCTCAAATATGCTAGGAAATCTAAATTGTTGTCTGTTTCACTGTTAGGGATCATCTACTCAATATGGTTGACCTACATACCAACTATGAGTTTCATACAAGTTTCTCCTATTGAGTTTGCTCGATTACAATTTTGTATACACTTGACCTATGTTGACCTCAAATGACCTATGACCTCTTAAAAATTAATAGGGTTCATCTACTCAATACCGCTGACCTACCTACCACTTTCTCCTATTGAGTTAGCCCGATTACATGTATACACACATCCACATGATTACATAGATTCCTTTTACTTTCGGCAATCAATCTACAACAATATAACACCGACCTGTCCACCATAATGTCTTTCTCTTCTGTACGTTCCATCTCTGTGAGCTCCAGCTGAGTTTTACAGGACAACAACTGTGTCTTCAGAAATTCACATAACCTGTGAAATTGACAAACCTGGTATTAGAATTTGAACATGAACTGCAGGTGGGAAGACACCCAACACAGAAACAACAAATGAACTGAAAAATTATATGAGAAAAAATTGACTAACTAAAATGAATGTTTTATATTGCTGCAGTTGATAGTACTACCAAAGATGCCACTAAGCTGCTAATCTGAATAGTGACTGAGCCCTGATGGTCACTGTCTTGAAAAGATATTGTGTCCGTTTCTCTCTGAAAGTTAGGGGTGTTGAGATCCAAAATGGTGCTATATTTTTAAACAGTGTAGTGAATGAATCTTTTAATCAAAACCTTATTATTACTTGGTGACAAAAATGACGGCATGCCAACAGTAACAATGTGTAAGGCACTCCTGATTTATACCAAGGTTGAATCGCACACTTCAGGATAAAATGCTTAACATGATAAACAAATAATGTTTGTGCATTGTAGACACTTTGTATCCATATTTGCAAAATTGACAAATATCCACCATCATAGTTGTTAAAAACTTCTGGAGCGGTGGCGGGACTTACTTTGAAGCTGATCGCACAGATGTGATCTGCATGAAGCTGAAGAGGGTTGTGTTGTCAGCATGTCGGTCAAATGGTGGCGCTCTAAGGACTTCAACCACCTTCTCATGTTGTGGAGGCGGTATCGGTTCACTGGTGTAGTGGGATAGATCCTCCAGTAGGGAGGCTAGCTTCTTGTCTAGGGCCATACAAATGCTACAAATTAAAACAAAAATAGACAAATCTGTGAAATAAGATTTAACTATAAATTAAAGTACACATAAGGCAAATGAATCCTTCAAAATGGTCTGATTATTTTTTATACTTTTTTATGGTTTCTGCTGCTGAGAGTGTAGCTGTCATTTGCATAGCTAAATGAATGTAATCAATGCAATCAATGTCCTTGTTTGTTTATGTTATATAAATTGTTTCAATTACAGCAAGGATTTTCCTCAAAGAAAGTAATTGATGTACATCTTCTAACGTAAATTGTTATCAATAAAAAATCTTAATAAAAGTAAAGAAAGTGTCATGTTGTAATGCCATCATCCAATAGCCTATCCTGTGATGTTATTTTTAAACTTACTTCAAGCAGATTTGATATGCTTGCAATGTAAAACATATCTTTGTTATTTGGGGATATCGTCAGTGTTGTAGCTATGCCGGTCGGTGCCGGTCTGGTGTAACCGTCACTAGTGCTAGCCGACCGGCACTCAAAGTAAATAGACACACTTGTCGGTGCCGGTCTGGTTTAACCGGCACTAGTGCTAGCCGACCAGCACTCAAAGTAAATAGACACACTTGTCGGTGCCAGTCTGGTGTAACCGGCACTAGTGCTAGCCGACTGGCACTCAAAGTAAATAGACACCCTTCCTCCCGACACTCAAGCATCCTACAAACCACCACAAAAGTCAGTAAATATGTTTCCTGATGAACATGTTTTTGCTTTTCAAAAAATTCTTTGTCAGGTGCAAAAAAATTCTGGGCACTGATATTTCTTTAACATTTGTTCCCTTTCACAATTTTACAGCAATTTATTTTATGTATTGTTATTATGATTTGATATTTTGTTGCATGAAGGAATCAAAACATTTAAAGGATCCTGAATGTTTTTAAAGTTAGTGTTAAAAGTCTGTGGGTTGATATAAAAAACACAATTATATGGAACAATGTTGGAGAAAAGTTACACAAATTTCACATATTCACATTATACACCGAACAAACAATAGTAAAGTACTAAAATCTAACAATGTAACTGTTTCGTGGATCTTTAGAATTTGTTAGAAACATCATATATATGCTCTAGTTGTACCACACAAACAAGTACTACTAAAATTGAACATTCTATACCATTGAAAGATTTTATGGGCCTTTAGAATTTGCCAGTAATCTGTTATTGCCATATAACCCCCCCACAATGATGCTGCTGAATGGAAGCCAACCTTTGTGTCTGAGGTGTGAAGGCTTTTGTCTTCATAAAGAGACCCCCCGATTCCAGTGGCTTCTTCACCGCGATGCCCCGGTCCCAGGCCGCATCGCTGGGCATATCCATTCCTGACTCCTGCCAGATGTAGTTACATATGCTCCTCTCCTCTGCGGAACCTTCCAGCTTCTCTGTCGCTTCCAGGATCAGCCTCTGAGTCTCGTTCACAGTGTCGTCCAAAGAATCTTGCACGATTGCCTGGATTAAAGGGTAATATTAGCATTGCTAAGCTACTTATCATCTCAAAATTCTTGAAAATATGCAGATGAATTTAGTACTGAACATGTAGTACCTGATAAACAGATCCACGATCCTAACCAGAAAGCCAAAAGGCTTTAATAGTGATTCATTGCTTGTTAAATGGCTGGAAGTTTGTATAAAATCAATCCAAATTTTTTCAAGATATACCAAGTGAACTTGACCTGACCAGGCATGGTTGATTTATCAAGTAAAAAGTATCAAAATGCCTAAATTTCATTTTATTTTTTACCTTAAATGACCTCCAGCATGCACAAAATTCACAACAGGGACCATGTACTCCTTATGTAAAACATAAATATCAAGCTTGAACTTGATCTGACCAAACATGTTAACAAGGTTTTTAGAATTTGACCTCTGTTAACCTCAGACGAGTCATAAAGACCACTGCCAAAAACAAAAGGGATCATGTACTCTTTAAAGCAAAAAAACGTACCAAGGATGAACTTGATCGTTCTTGGTTGAGCGGGGCTGGACTTTTTGTTAATTACCCAATATACCTAAATTTCATAAAATAGACATACCTGGATCCTGGTGATGAACAAGGATCGGAGGAATTCACTCCAGAGGCTCAGTTTCCGCTTCAAGATCTTCTCACAGACGGACTTCCAGGATGCCCTGTCATCGTCGGTCTGTACAGAAGGGAAACGGATTATAAAGAAACTTTCATTTTTCAATGGATTATGGGTAATTGTGTCAAAGGGAATGGAATATAACAACCATTTCTGACTGACCTCCATGACACCCTGTCATCTTCAGCCTGCACAGAGGAGAAAGAGATAATAGAACATGGCCAATGTGTATGCTGCAAAGGATCATGGGTAATGGCTATGAAATAGACTATAGAACAGGTACACTGATGGTTTATGCCATACTTGCACATTGCACTATGTCAAAGGTTTGGGAATATATAACAACCATTTCAATATATGGCTATAAAAGTTTATGAGAGAGGGTTGGTGTATAAAGGGGGGGAGGAACAATATCATTATGCATCCTCACTTAATTCTGTGCCTCCCAAACTTTGTTGTGGAGTATTCCATTTATGCCGTTACCAATTTGATCTCAACAAAGTCAGTGCCACCCCAGAGAAAAACAATGTCTCACCCAGAAAAAATCCTTCCCCATGGAAATTCACCTTGCTTATTTGTAAAAATCTTCAGACTGCACAGGTAGAAGCATATTAATGTGGTGAAAATAGGCACATTTGACACTATTTGCATCAATGAAATGGAATTTTTTTTGTGTCAATGGAAGGGGCAACTCTCTCCTCTCAAACCCTTCTTTCCACGATTGCCACATGGTAAGGTGTGTGGTGATTGTTGGCTGCCCCCAATTGGTTCACCCTCTGGAGAACATTGGGGGAAGGTGTGTTTGGGGAGGGTGGGGGTGGAGGGTGTGCCACTGTTCTGGATCATCATAGTACGACAATCCTCCTACCTCTTCCAGTAACTCGTAAACAGCATCTCTGACACTGGTGAGTGCCTTGATGGTGGTAATGTGGTGAAGGAACTTGCTCACACCGTGCTGGACATCTCCAATGCATGTTTCCACCCACTGGTTGACACTCTGCTGGAGGTACGAGGTGGATATCGGTGCCGGAGGCGCTGCCAGACTGGGACAAAAATCTGGGCAATGACGATAAGGATGATGGGTTAAAAACCAGGAATTGATGCAGGTTTCCAACCATTGGTTGGCGTTGTACTGGGGATACCAGGGTGGTATGTACAAGGCTTGATATGAATTGGTGCCCCTTCTGATGAGGTACAAGGTTGGTAAGTGTGGGTGCCCTTATGCCGAGGATAAAGGCTGGTATATATAAGTGCCCCTACTGATGGGGTGCATGGTTGGTATGTATTTGTGCTCCAACAACATCGGTGCCTCTGTTGCAGCCAGACTGGACCCTCACTATGTGTATAATAGATTAAATATAAAATACAAATACTAAATAACAGCTCGTCTTTAACTCCTAAAGCTGTTGACTTTATGTGAAAAGCAAAATCTGTTAAAAAGATGAATTTCATTTACAATGACAGGAACTGCTGCTGCATGTTCAATTCCTGTCCCCATCTGAAGACTGCATTTAGGGTTGATGCAATCCTAATTTATGTTTCAGCATAGGCAGTAGTTTTTGGCCACTAATAGACCGGAAGGGGCACTCTTCCCATCCCATTCGCTTCCCATCTTTACATGGGGAAGTGCCAACCTCAATCCCCCCCCCCCCCCCTCTTGCCCCGCTCTTCCACATCTAAAAATTAATAAATGCTACAAAGAGCTGCTCGTTCTGGTATCTTACTTCTACCTTGAATGAATGGGGGAATCTAAAGTACACAGTGCAGTATGCATATGATTTGTTGCTGTGGAGAGTGCAAATGTTGGTAGATTTTCTGTCCTGGGAAGTGGTTTCAAGCTTTTGTAAAAAATGGCACTTACCATAATTATGTTAGGGATTGGACAAATGCATGATTTTTTAATACCATTCGTTTGCTGTTATATGTTATGCACAAATGCAGCATCACACATATATATATGTTCATGCCCTATATCTATTTAGACCAGGTTGCATTTCTGTAGAACAATTTAATTATTCTTCAACTGTAATGGAAATGATGCATTTCATAAAATACATTAGAACGACTCACTTTTTATTTTGGCTGGTAGATATTTTCCAAAATTTCCCAGTTCTAACTTGATGTGATATGGACAGGCATTTCCTGAGATTAAGATAAACAAAAATCCAATATATGAAACTCTGTGGCCTGCAATAAATGTTTATTTCATAGCACTGAATATTTCCCCCACAAAAGAATTTCTACATAATTCTACAGAAGTGCTTATAGAATTCTATAGAACTCATATAGAAATTCTACATATTTTTTTTAGAATTCTGTAAAACAGTTTTGTAAGGGTTTGTTTCCAATTCCTTTTTGGCTTACATTGAGTTCATTCATTGACCTCCTGTGAACAAAACAGAATGGGCAATGACATTATCACATTGTGTAAAAGTATGATGATAAAGTATTCTCATGATCCAGGACATATACTAATTTGACTTTCTTATTAAAGATGTATGTGTCCTACCACTCTATGTGCCTTTAACGGAGGCCATAGTCAACACAACAAAATGTAACAAAATCCTTTATGTACTCGTCTGAAATCCTTTGCCCATGATCACTTGAGTGCTCTCTCTCTTATCCATCAATCTCAGCCACTAAAGCTTTAAAGTTAGAGAAAGAAGTCTTTCTTTCACCAGGCTTTTTCTATTTTGTTTTCTGTGTGTAGATTTATACATGTTATTTTTATGCAAGTGTCTATTATGTTCTGATATGTCTATTTTGTATATATGTGTGTTTATATTTGTATACATTAATGGGTATATTATTCACTGTAAATCATCACTCTACTCCAGTAGGACTTAGCACCACATAAATGAATCATTATTATTATCATCATCACCATTATTATTCTAATAAGTTTGTTACCATGTTTTGTTAACGTAACTCTTGTAAAAATATGATACAATAAAATTCAACGAATAAAGTCTTGTGGTACCATTGATATGTATGTTTAAGTTTTCTCACCTTGTGACTGGGAGTTGCAAACAGCAGAGATTATGTCAAACAATAGGCTGCTAGAATCTGAAAAAACATCAACAATCAATATTCAAAGATCAGTTAATCACTGGTCCTAAAATTGGATTGCACTATAAGTTTATTATTAAAATACTGTACAACAATTCAGAAGGTACAAGAGCCCTGCATGCTTGACTGCACGAACAAGCCAAGAATAAGAAGGAATTGTGGCCCCACTAGCCTATGGATGCAACCATTAACTCATCTAGATGACTTGTTACTATCCACAAAATATCTTTGAATGTCTTTGTATTGTGTGGGGTGTGGTTGAATCATTGGAGTGGACTGTGGGTGGGGTTAGTCCATGATATATGTTCACTCCAGGTTTGTATTGTGTGGGGTGTGGTTGAATCATTGGAGTGGACTGTGGGTGGGGTACTACTGTTCACAACATCCATAGTCCATGATATATGTTCAGTCCAGGTTTGCCTGGCATGGTTGCCATGCAGTGATGATGGACAAGCTGCTTCCGCCGCCCCAGACAAAGTTAGTCAAAGAATGGGTTACACTCAGTCCGTCGGATGGGGGCATAAAATGGCAGTCCCAGAAATTTTGTTGTTTACTTGTCTTCCTCATTTTCTGAGCACTTGAGAAGAGATGGCTGAAAATGATGTTCATCCAGGATCATATCTGTTAGTCCAGGTTTTCTGTGGTACAGGGTCATTCAAGATGAAGTGTCCTTTATGACCCTTTAATAATCAGCTAAATTAAATTATTTCAATGTTCCTAACATATAATGTTCCGTAAGTCCCCAATATATCAATGCCCCCAATATGTCAATGTAAGGGACAATGTGAGGACAATTTTTCCTCAGATAAGATCGATGTTGAAGTCAGGCAATCTCTTTCATACTTTTTGCAGGCAACCATTTAAAGGACTTTAACATTTAATTGTCTTTGGATTAAATTAACTAAAACTTTTACAAACTTTTGAATCTACTTAAAGCAAGTTTGGTTCACTAAGGACTGAGAAATTACCTTTTTTTTTTTTAATGAACTAAAATTAACTTTCCTTTAAGCCAACTAAAAAATAATTCTACTGTGTGCATTGCCTGTTCTGCTGCAAGACGTCAACCCCAGGAATTGATTTATTGACAAAGCATGCCTAAGCTATAGAAATACCATTGAAGCTGTGCAAATTTTGTTATCTTTGGCTAAGAAAACCTACTTTATTTACATCTGCAAATAGGTTTTTGTCTTTAAACCTCACAAATTAGTTTGAAAATACAAATTGATAGCATATTTAACCTAATTTTTGCGTCAGTTTGCGGAACTGTGACTCTTTTACTAAGTTAGAGTACGTAACTTTCTCAATACTAACGTTGCAGTTTGGCTCAAAATCATAACCTATCGTAGTCATTGATATCCTCCAAAACTGCCATCCGGTCTTGGGAAATTTTTCATACATATGGTCCAGCTTTTTAGCAAAATAAAGTTATGTTTGTAGCAAATGACCCACCTTCAGATTCTTCATCATTGTAAAATATAGAATGGATCTGTCGCAGGGTCCTCTCGGCCACGCCGGCCACCAGACACACCTGTGTCTTCACACTGGTGGTATGCAGGTCAGGGGTCAAACAGGCCTGGATCGCAGACTGGGAAGAAAAATATGAGGGTATTGTAATATTGTCTCTCGGCCACGCTGGCCACCAGACACACCTGTGTCTTCACACTAGTGGTATGCAGGTCAGGGGTCAAACAGGCCTGGATCGCAGACTGGGAAGAAAAATATGAGGGTATTGATATATCGTCTCTCATTGAAATGGGTTCTTTTAATTAAGCAGATGAAAAATTAGGTTTGTGCATGCTAACTAGACATGATAGGCAGATAGACAGGGGTGGAAGGGACAAGATAAATGGTAAAGAAGTGTGATGGTGGAAATTCCCCCCCTCAACCAGAATTTTTTTGGTCAACTGAATAATCATATGCAATCATTGAATTCTGGCCCCAAAGTACATTTTACAGACCTCCCCAAGAAACTTGTGATTGATGGAAGCCCCATACATAACAGCAAATGGGCTGACCAATTTAGCAGATTTCTAGCCTATTTGGGGGATGATGGTTGTTAGCTTTTAAGTAGCCTAGGTATGTTGCAAACAAGAACACATTTCCTCTAATTTCTTAGATGAGGTGTTCTAACATGCAAAATAAATGAGGCCAGCTAATCCTTTCAGTAAACACCCATTCCTCCTGGGAGGTGTAAACTGCTTGCAAAGCCAATTAAAGTCTATGTACATAATTCAGTCATATGTAACACTGAGAAGTGAGTGTTTAGAATTTGGAAGCAGTGCCAGTTAAATGTTTGTTTATATTTTTTAGTCATGACAGTACTAGTTAGACTCCTACATGAATGTGTGAAGGCAAGACCACAAAGGTCGCAGTACTAATCCTTGTTCCCCGACTTAGTGCCTATAACTCGGGGATGGGGCTGACATACCTTTCTGGCCAGTAGGAACTCAGCAAAGACCTGTCTTGGTGAACTGTCCTCTAAGAGCAAGATTGAGCAGAGAGCCTCTGCAGTTTTCTATATAAAAAAAAGGATGACAATTTGATTACAAGTGGAATGTATGCATTCAAATGTGGAGTTGCATTGGTAAGACAATTATGTAAATATGTTATGTTTATGCAGACAGGCATTGTAAACCTTGCAGTCAATTCAGCAGGTGTTTATGGGTGGGTATGTGTGTGTGACATATGTGCACGTAAATATGATAACTCCAGAACATACTTTGGAGACTGATCATTTCAATAATAATAGAACAGTTCTTATAAAGCACCACACACAACTGTTTGGGTTGTGAAATTCATTAAGAGCTACAATCTTGGACAAAACTCCTTGGGACACACCAGCTCGCCTGTACAATATTGGTTATTCTCTATAAGCATGTTCATGGTTCCAAGTACGCACACACAAATCTGCTGTATTGTGTCTGCTTAGGGAAAGCAGCAGCAAAGATTCTTACATAAAGCATGTAGCTTATAATCAATGGTAAAATCAAACTAGTTTGCTAAAATTAAGGATCAGAAAGAAAGGGTAAACAGTAAACATCTTTCTGTAGCTGACTAAATGATGTGAAATAATTCCCTGATTCCTTTAATAATCTACGGTAGCACTCATTGACAAGTAAAGATTTTGATTGGTCCATTATGTGGGTTAGACTCTGTTGTGACACAATGTCTTATGCTGTGCATATCTTTACGAACTACTTATGGATTCAAAGCTTGTGAATAGCACTTAAGATAGTGTTTACCTAGTTCCTAATTTTGCTTATGAATGCTGTGATGCAGATGGCAAATGATAACCCTGGAATATATATATATTGTCATGTTCCTCCGTGAAGGAGATATTTAATAATGCAGGAAAATAAAGACGAGTGAATTCTTTAGTTTTTCGGCTGTTAAAAACTTAAAACAAGTAACCAACTTGTCACTCCCAAGCCATTTATTCTAAGCAGTAAACATCATATTCATGGTACTAATAAACTGTGGATTATAGACAACTATGTCAATACAACTATTACGATACAAGCAAGTCATGTGTGTGCATGCATATTACTACAGTAAGCGTCTACACCATGGAAAAGTCCAGGTGCAGACACGTTACACCTCTATACTCTGATTAGGTCTAATCAGAGACTATTCTCTAACTGCCGGTCTAATGGAAATCTCTCCCCTTATATAGGATTCGAGACCCCGCATGAAGCTTAGCTTCGTACTCGGTAAACAATATAAAAGTAAGGCAGCACAGGGATTACAATAAAACAGTAAGGCAACACAGAGATTATAATAAAACAGCAAGGCATTGGCCAAATTTGACGCATACCCCAGCTATCTATGACTAAAACACTACTACATTGATAACTATGACTCTGTGACCCTCTTTACAGCCCCGCCACCTAGGCACACTCCACTTGTTATGAACATTTAGTCAAACCCATCCATCAAGCCAGATTTGGCGGTCAGATCTGCCCAAGCGCCAAATCTGGTCAGATTTGACGCAACAGTGCCAAATCTGCCTTGCCAAATTTGCCCGATAAAGAAATACAAAAGAAATTTGTTAGATATGACAAATCCGCCAGATCTGACCAACCCGCCAGATATGACAAATCCGCCAGATCTGAAAAACTCGCCAGATATGACAAATTTGCCAGATATGACAAAACTGCCCAATATGTAAAATTTATAAACCCACATAAGAGCACACTCAAGGGATGTCTGTTGGAATCCAATATGACCCCCAAATGTCAAATAGTTTGATTAATATGCGTGTTGATGGTCTTCACCTTTGCCCTGGAAAACTGCCCGAACCCATATATGACCTAAACAATTGCCTCAAGCCATAATAATAAAGCGTGTTTTAATATAAAATTGAAACACTCATATAAAGCAAATTATATTATGTAACTGAACCATTTTGCTTGTTGTAAACACAACAATATATATATATATAAAGTTGGATGGCGTCTATCTTGACGCAGAGTGCTCTATATCCGGAGGTTAGAGCAAAGAATAAATGAGTTAGACTAGTTGAGACTAGTGGAACATAGTTGTTACTCAGAGTTTCATGCGTTAAGCGATCTTCTGGTGGTCCCTATTGTTTTTGGGGCAGGTTGCATGAATATTAATGAGAGGAGGAACATAACATAAAACAATTATGAAATGTCAATAACTTGACTTGCTTCATATTTGGTACAATGTTATATTATATTTGTATACACACATACACATATATATATATATATATATATGATTATATATAAACAATGGAATAAAACCATACCTGGTCAGACATTGAAGAGTCCTTGAGAATATTTCTACTGCTCTGTGAAAACAAAACAGAGAGGACAAAATGGAATAAAAGTCATTGGATGCAAAAGAGAAGCAATGGACAAGACAGAAACCAAAGGAAAAACATGACCAAAAACATGAATTCATCATACAATGGTGAATGCTGCCAGCCAGGCGATTCATCATACAATGGTGAATGCTGCCAGCCAGGCGATTCATCATACAATGGTGAATGCTGCCAGCCAGGTGATTCATCATACAATGGTGAATGCTGCCAGCCAGGTGATTCATCATACAATGGTGAATGCTGCCAGCCAGGCGATTCATCATACAATGGTGAATGCTGCCAGCCAGGTGATTC